>JARQWZ010003577.1:42500-65000 GCA_033150135.1 Gobio occitaniae
TTTTGTTTGCCATAATTGTATCAGATGTTTGACCTCATAATTTTGACGTTTTATGTCATAATTGATTTTGCGTCCCAATTTCAACATTTTATCTCATAATTTATGATTTTGTGCGTCATAATTTCTATTTATCTCATACCATAATTATGAATTAATGTTATCTACTAATTAATACCATTTCAATTATAACTTGTTTTCAATTGTGACTTTGTATCTCATAGTTACCTGATAATTTAATTTTGAGAGTGTCTCATACTATAATTATGATTCTGTATGTCACAATTTTATCTCATACAGTAATTGATGTTTGACCTCATCATTGTGACTTTTTATCTCATAATTGACTTAGCATCTCAATTTCAACATTTTATCTCATAATTTCTTCTCATCTCATACAGTAATCATGACTGTCATAATTTTGAGATTATCTCATAATTTTAAAAAGCTGTTGTCTTTTTGTCCCATAATTATGACTTTTTATCTAATTTTTGACATTGTCTCATAATTACCTGATTATTCAATTTTGAGTTCTCATGCAATAATTATGATTTTGTTTGCCATAATTGTATCAGATGTTTGACCTCATAATTTTGACTTTTTATGTCAGAATTGTGAATTTTTATCTCAAAATTGACTTTGCATCTCAATTTCAACATTTTATCTCATCATTTATGATTTTGTATGTCATAATTTCAACTTATCTCATACCATAATTATGAATTAATTTTATCTCCTAATTAATACTATTTCAATTATAACTTTTCGATTGTAACATTGTATCTCATAGTTAATAAAAAACTGATAATTTAATTTTGAGTTGTCGCATACAATAATTATGATTCTGTATGTCATAATTTTATCTCATACAGTAATTGATGTTTGACCTCATCATTGTGACTGTTTATCTCATTATTGTTTTAGCATCTCAATTTCAAAATTGTATCTCATAATTGCATCTCATACAGTAATCACGACTGTCATAATTTTGAGATTATCTCATAATTTTAAAATGTTATTGTCTTTTTGTCTCATAATTATGACTTTTTATCTCATTTTTGACATTATTATTAAATTTTGAGTTCTCATACAATAATTATGATTTTGTTTGCCATAATTGTATCAGATGTTTGACATCATCATTTTGACTTTTTATGTCATAATTGTGAATTTCATAATTGATCATTTAATTTTGAGAGTGTCTCATACAATAATTATGATTCTGTATGTCATAATTGTATCTCATACAGTAATTGATGTTTGACCTCATCATTGTGACTTTTTATCTCATATTTGACTTAGCATCTCAATTTCAACATTTTATCTCATAATTTCATCTCATCTAATACTGAAATTATGACTTTGTCATCGCTTTGAGTGTATCTCATACATTTTGTCAAAATGATGTCTTTTTATTTCATGATTTACCAAAGCATGATTTTTTTTTATTTTGTGGTAGAAATACGCTTCCATACTCTCCACTTCAGACACCTAGCAACCCCTCAGAACACCATGGCATCTGCATAGCAACACCCTGACAACCAGCCTCACCTTCTTGGCAAAATGTGAAATGTAGTTTCCTGTATAAAGTGTGCCAGACTGATTGATGATGTGAGTAGATCAACATGGCATCCCGTCCTCAAAATGCATCCTGCGACTTTCCATTTTAGCAGAGAGGAAGACCAGAATTCAATTTGTCCGGTGCACAAAAAAAAAATTCTAAATCCCCCCAAAAAATGTGTCTCTGAGATTTAAGCAAAGGGCCTGAAGTCTCATGTCATCTCCTGAAAAACATCCCTGATGAACATTAGATTGCCTCCAGCACAATCTATAGCTTCACCCTTGGACAGAAAAATGGCTTTTATATGAACACAGATTAATAAGAGATTGCTTAAAATGAAAATATGAAACTTGTGAAGCATCTGTCTTGGTATTGATTCGTGTCAGCCGATTCTGCCTAATGTGGCCCATGAGAAGCCGCTGCTTCTGAAACGTATTACCTGCCTTAGCGTTCAACCTCGCTAACTGCACAATCCACCATCACTTATGCCCGGCAGGGGAAACAAGATTGCTTAAAAACATGATTTTTTTGGACAACTGTAAGATATTACTTTATTAACATCATGTCACATGTGACAATTTTGACCTGCTGTTATAATTCACTACTGACATTTTAATCACAGTTCAGTGAAGGCATGTACACTAGATGACTGAAATGTGTCGCCATTTAAGTGTGCAACAACAAAAACAGAGTGAGTTAAGCAGCTGTTTATATATGCGTGCTCTTGTGTTGTGATTGGCTGGATTTGATCATCATGCTCCACCCAAACTCTGTGTACTTCATGCTCCACCCAAACTCTGTGTACTTCATGCTCCACCCAAACTCTGTGTACTTCATGCTCCACCCAAACTCTGTGTACTTCATGCTCCACCCAAACTCTGTGTACTTCATGCTCCACCCAAACTCTGTGTACTTCATGCTCCACCCAAACTCGGTGTACTTCATGCTCCACCCAAACTCGGTGTACTTCATGCTCCACCCAAACTCTGTGTACTTCATGCTCCACCCAAACTCTGTGTACTTCATGCTCCACCCAAACTCTGTGTACTTCATGCTCCACCCAAACTCTGTGTACTTCATGCTCCACCCAAACTCTGTGTACTTCATGCTCCACCCAAACTCTTGTGTATTTCATTCTCCACCCAAACTCTGTGTATTTCATGCTCCACCCAAACTCGGTGTACTTCATGCTCCACCCAAACTCTGTGTTCTTCATGCTCCACCCAAACTCTGTGTACTTCATGCTCCACCCAAACTCTGTGTACTTCATGCTCCACCCAAACTCGGTGTACTTCATGCTCCACCCAAACTCTGTGTACTTCATGCTCCACCCAAACTCTGTGTACTTCATGCTCCACCCAAACTCTGTGTACTTCATGCTCCACCCAAACTCTGTGTACTTCATGCTCCACCCAAACTCTGTGTTCTTCATGCTCCACCCAAACTCTGTGTACTTCATGCTCCACCCAAACTCGGTGTACTTCATGCTCCACCCAAACTCTGTGTACTTCATGCTCCACCCAAACTCTGTGTACTTCATGCTCCACCCAAACTCTGTGTTCTTCATGCTCCACCCAAACTCTGTGTACTTCATGCTCCACCCAAACTCGGTGTACTTCATGCTCCACCCAAACTCTGTGTACTTCATGCTCCACCCAAACTCTGTGTTCTTCATGCTCCACCCAAACTCAGTGTACTTCATGCTCCACCCAAACTCGGTGTACTTCATGCTCCACCCAAACTCTTGTGTATTTCATTCTCCACCCAAACTCTGTGTATTTCATGCTCCACCCAAACTCTGTGTACTTCATGCTCCACCCAAACTCTGTGTACTTCATGCTCCACCCAAACTCTGTGTACTTCATGCTCCACCCAAACTCTGTGTACTTCATGCTCCACCCAAACTCTGTGTACTTCATGCTCCACCCAAACTCTGTGTACTTCATGCTCCACCCAAACTCTGTGTACTTCATGCTCCACCCAAACTCGGTGTACTTCATGCTCCACCCAAACTCGGTGTACTTCATGCTCCACCCAAACTCTGTGTACTTCATGCTCCACCCAAACTCTGTGTACTTCATGCTCCACCCAAACTCTGTGTACTTCATGCTCCACCCAAACTCTGTGTACTTCATGCTCCACCCAAACTCTGTGTACTTCATGCTCCACCCAAACTCTTGTGTATTTCATTCTCCACCCAAACTCTGTGTATTTCATGCTCCACCCAAACTCGGTGTACTTCATGCTCCACCCAAACTCTGTGTTCTTCATGCTCCACCCAAACTCTGTGTACTTCATGCTCCACCCAAACTCTGTGTACTTCATGCTCCACCCAAACTCGGTGTACTTCATGCTCCACCCAAACTCTGTGTACTTCATGCTCCACCCAAACTCTGTGTACTTCATGCTCCACCCAAACTCTGTGTACTTCATGCTCCACCCAAACTCTGTGTACTTCATGCTCCACCCAAACTCTGTGTTCTTCATGCTCCACCCAAACTCTGTGTACTTCATGCTCCACCCAAACTCGGTGTACTTCATGCTCCACCCAAACTCTGTGTACTTCATGCTCCACCCAAACTCTGTGTACTTCATGCTCCACCCAAACTCTGTGTTCTTCATGCTCCACCCAAACTCTGTGTACTTCATGCTCCACCCAAACTCGGTGTACTTCATGCTCCACCCAAACTCTGTGTACTTCATGCTCCACCCAAACTCTGTGTTCTTCATGCTCCACCCAAACTCAGTGTACTTCATGCTCCACCCAAACTCGGTGTACTTCATGCTCCACCCAAACTCTTGTGTATTTCATTCTCCACCCAAACTCTGTGTATTTCATGCTCCACCCAAACTCTGTGTACTTCATGCTCCACCCAAACTCTTGTGTATTTCATTCTCCACCCAAACTCTGTGTATTTCATGCTCCACCCAAACTCGGTGTACTTCATGCTCCACCCAAACTCTGTGTACTTCATGCTCCACCCAAACTCTGTGTACTTCATGCTCCACCCAAACTCTTGTGTATTTCATGCTCCACCCAAACTCGGTGTACTTCATGCTCCACCCAAACTCTGTGTACTTCATTTCTCCACCCAAACTCTGTGTACTTCATGCTCCACCCAAACTCTTGTGTATTTCATGCTCCACCCAAACTCTGTGTACTTCATGCTCCACCCAAACTCTGTGTACTTCATGCTCCACCCAAACTCTGCGTACTTCATGCTCCACCCAAACTCTGTGTACTTCATGCTCCACCCAAACTCTTGTGTATTTCATTCTCCAACCAAACTCTGTGTACTTCATTCTCCACCCAAACTCTTGTGTATTTCATTCTCCACCCAAACTCTGTGTACTTCATTCTCCACCCAAACTCGTGTGTATTTCATTCTCCACCCAAACTCTGTGTACTTCATTCTCCACCCAAACTCTTGTGTACTTCATTCTCCACCCAAACTCTGTGTACTTCATTCTCCACCCAAACTCTTGTGTATTTCATTCTCCACCTAAACTATTTGTACTTCATGCTCCACCCAAACTCTGTGTACTTCATGCTCCACCCTAACTCTTGTGTACTTCATTCTCCACCCAAACGCTGTGTACTTCATTCTCCACCCAAACTCTGTGTACTTCATTCTCCACCCAAACTCTGTGTACTTCATGCTCCACCCAAACTCTGTGTACTTCATGTTTAACCCAAACTCTGTGTCCTTCATGCTCCACCCAAACTCTGTGTACTTCATGCTCCACCCAAACTCTGTGTACTTCATGCTCCACACAAACTCTGTGTACTTCATGCTCCACACAAACTCTGTGTACTTCATTCTCCACCCAAACTCTGTGTACTTCATGCTCCACCCAAACTCTGTGTACTTCATGCTCCACCCAAACTCTGTGTACTTCATGCTCCACCCAAACTCTGTGTACTTCATGCTCCACCCAAACTCTGTGTTCTTCATGCTCCACCCAAACTCTGTGTACTTCATGCTCCACCCAAACTTGGTGTACTTCATGCTCCACCCAAACTCTGTGTACTTCATGCTCCACCCAAATTCTGTGTTCTTCATGCTCCACCCAAACTCTGTGTACTTCATGCTCCACCCAATCTCTGTGTACTTCATGCTCCACCCAAACTTTGTGTACTTCATGCTCCACACAAACTCTGTGTACTTCATGCTCCACCCAAACTCGGTGTACTTCATGCTCCACCCAAACTCGGTGTACTTCATGCTCCACCCAAACTCTTGTGTATTTCATTCTCCACCCAAACTCTGTGTATTTCATGCTCCACCCAAACTCTGTGTACTTCATGCTCCACCCAAACTCTTGTGTATTTCATTCTCCACCCAAACTCTGTGTATTTCATGCTCCACCCAAACTCGGTGTACTTCATGCTCCACCCAAACTCATGCTCCACCCAAACTCTGTGTACTTCATGCTCCACCCAAACTCTTGTGTATTTCATGCTCCACCCAAACTCGGTGTACTTCATGCTCCACCCAAACTCTGTGTACTTCATTTCTCCACCCAAACTCTGTGTTCTTCATGCTCCACCCAAACTCTTGTGTATTTCATGCTCCACCCAAACTCTGTGTACTTCATGCTCCACCCAAACTCTGTGTACTTCATGCTCCACCCAAACTCTGCGTACTTCATCCTCCTCCCAAACTCTGTGTACTTCATGCTCCACCCAAACTCTTGTGTATTTCATTCTCCACCCAAACTCTGTGTACTTCATTCTCCACCCAAACTCTGTGTACTTCATTCTCCACCCAAACTCTTGTGTATTTCATTCTCCACCCAAACTCTGTGTACTTCATTCTCCACCCAAACTCTTGTGTACTTCATTCTCCACCCAAACTCTTGTGTATTTCATTCTCCACCCAAACTCTGTGTACTTCATTCTCCACCCAAACTCTTGTGTATTTCATTCTCCACCTAAACTATTTGTACTTCATGCTCCACCCTAACTCTTGTGTATTTCATGCTCCACCCTAACTCTGTGTACTTCATTCTCCACCCAAACTCTGTGTACTTCATTCTCCACCCAAAATCTGTGTACTTCATTCTCCACCCAAACTCTGTGTACTTCATGCTCCACCCAAACTCTGTGTACTTCATGTTTCACCCAAACTCTGTGTACTTCATGCTCCACCCAAACTCTGTGTACTTCATGCTCCACCCAAACTCTGTGTACTTCATGCTCCACACAAACTCTGTGTACTTCATGCTCCACACAAACTCTGTGTACTTCATTCTCCACCCAAACTCTGTGTACTTCATGCTCCACCCAAACTCTTGTGTATTTCATGCTCCACCCAAACTCTGTGTACTTCATGCTCCACCCAAACTCTTGTGTATTTCATGCTCCACCCAAACTCTGTGTACTTCATGCTCCACCCAAACTCAGTGTACTTCATGCTCCACCCAAACTCGGTGTACTTCATGCTCCACCCAAACTCGGTGTACTTCATTCTCCACCCAAACTCTGTGTACTTCATGCTCCACCCAAACTCGGTGTACTTCATTCTCAACCCAAACTCTGTGTACTTCATGCTCCACCCAAACTCGGTGTACTTCATGCTCCACCCAAACTCTGTGTACTTCATTTCTCCACCCAAACTCTGTGTACTTCATGCTCCACCCAAACTCTTGTGTATTTCATGCTCCACCCAAACGCTGTGTACTTCATGCTCCACCCAAACTCTGCGTACTTCATGCTCCACCCAAACTCTGTGTACTTCATGCTCCACCCAAACTCTTGTGTATTTCATTCTCCACCCAAACTCTGTGTACTTCATTCTCCACCCAAACTCTTGTGTATTTCATTCTCCACCCAAACTCTGTGTACTTCATTCTCCACCCAAACTCTTGTGTATTTCATTCTCCACCCAAACTCTGTGTACTTCATTCTCCACCCAAACTCTTGTGTACTTCATTCTCCACCCAAACTCTTGTGTATTTCATTCTCCACCCAAACTCTGTGTACTTCATTCTCCACCCAAACTCTTGTGTATTTCATTCTCCACCTAAACTATTTGTACTTCATGCTCCACCCAAACTCTGTGTACTTCATGCTCCACCCTAACTCTTGTGTATTTCATGCTCCACCCTAACTCTGTGTACTTCATTCTCCACCCAAACTCTATGTACTTCATTCTCCACCCAAACTCTGTGTACTTCATTCTCCACCCAAACTCTGTGTACTTCATGCTCCACCCAAACTCTGTGTACTTCATGTTTCACCCAAACTCTGTGTACTTCATGCTCCACCCAAACTCTGTGTACTTCATGCTCCACCCAAACTCTGTGTACTTCATGCTCCACACAAACTCTGTGTACTTCATGCTCCACACAAACTCTGTGTACTTCATTCTCCACCCAAACTCTGTGTACTTCATGCTCCACCCAAACTCTTATGTATTTCATGCTCCACCCAAACTCTGTGTACTTCATGCTCCACCCAAACTCTTGTGTATTTCATGCTCCACCCAATCTCTGTGTACTTCATGCTCCACCCAAACTCAGTGTACTTCATGCTCCACCCAAACTCGGTGTACTTCATGCTCCACCCAAACTCGGTGTACTTCATTCTTCACCCAAACTCTGTGTACTTCATGCTCCACCCAAACTCAGTGTACTTCATTCTCCACCCAAACTCTGTGTACTTCATTCTCCACCCAAACTCTGTGTACTTCATGCTCCACCCAAACTCAGTGTACTTCATTCTCCACCCAAACTCTGTGTACTTCATGCTCCACCCTAACTCGGTGTACTTCATGCTCCACCCAAACTCGGTGTACTTCATGCTCCACCCAAACTCGGTGTACTTCATGCTCCACCCTAACTCGGTGTACTTCATGCTCCACCCAAAACTCTGTGTACTTCATGCTCCACCCAAACTCTGTGTACTTCATGCTCCACCCAAACTCTGTGTACTTCATGCTCCACCCAAACTCTGTGTACTTCATGCTCCACCCAAACTCTGTGTACTTCATGCTCCACCCAAACTCTGTGTACTTCATGCTCCACCCTAACTCGGTGTACTTCATGCTCCACCCAAACTCGGTGTACTTCATGCTCCACCCAAACTCGGTGTACTTCATGCTCCACCCAAACTCTGTGTACTTCATGCTCCACCCAAACTCTGTGTACTTCATGCTCCACCCTAACTCGGTGTACTTCATGCTCCACCCAAACTCTGTGTACTTCATGTTTCACCCAAACTCTGTGTACTTCATGCTCCACCCAAACTCTGTGTACTTCATGCTCCACCCAAACTCTGTGTACTTCATGCTCCACACAAACTCTGTGTACTTCATGCTCCACACAAACTCTGTGTACTTCATTCTCCACCCAAACTCTGTGTACTTCATGCTCCACCCAAACTCTTGTGTATTTCATGCTCCACCCAAACTCTGTGTACTTCATGCTCCACCCAAACTCTTGTGTATTTCATGCTCCACCCAAACTCTGTGTACTTCATGCTCCACCCAAACTCAGTGTACTTCATGCTCCACCCAAACTCGGTGTACTTCATGCTCCACCCAAACTCGGTGTACTTCATTCTCCACCCAAACTCTGTGTACTTCATGCTCCACCCAAACTCGGTGTACTTCATTCTCCACCCAAACTCTGTGTACTTCATGCTCCACCCAAACTCGGTGTACTTCATGCTCCACCCAAACTCTGTGTACTTCATTTCTCCACCCAAACTTTGTGTACTTCATGCTCCACCCAAACTCTTGTGTATTTCATGCTCCACCCAAACTCTGTGTACTTCATGCTCCACTCAAACTCTGTGTACTTCATGCTCCACCCAAACTCTGCGTACTTCATGCTCCACCCAAACTCTGTGTACTTCATGCTCCACCCAAACTCTTGTGTATTTCATTCTCCACCCAAACTCTGTGTACTTCATTCTCCACCCAAACTCTTGTGTATTTCATTCTCCACCCAAACTCTGTGTACTTCATTCTCCACCCAAACTCTTGTGTATTTCATTCTCCACCCAAACTCTGTGTACTTCATTCTCCACCCAAACTCTTGTGTACTTCATTCTCCACCCAAACTCTTGTGTATTTCATTCTCCACCCAAACTCTGTGTACTTCATTCTCCACCCAAACTCTTGTGTATTTCATTCTCCACCTAAACTATTTGTACTTCATGCTCCACCCAAACTCTGTGTACTTCATGCTCCACCCTAACTCTTGTGTATTTCATGCTCCACCCTAACTCTGTGTACTTCATTCTCCACCCAAACTCTGTGTACTTCATTCTCCACCCAAACTCTGTGTACTTCATTCTCCACCCAAACTCTGTGTACTTCATGCTCCACCCAAACTCTGTGTACTTCATGTTTCACCCAAACTCTGTGTACTTCATGCTCCACCCAAACTCTGTGTACTTCATGCTCCACCCAAACTCTGTGTACTTCATGCTCCACACAAACTCTGTGTACTTCATGCTCCACACAAACTCTGTGTACTTCATTCTCCACCCAAACTCTGTGTACTTCATGCTCCACCCAAACTCTTATGTATTTCATGCTCCACCCAAACTCTGTGTACTTCATGCTCCACCCAAACTCTTGTGTATTTCATGCTCCACCCAAACTCTGTGTACTTCATGCTCCACCCAAACTCAGTGTACTTCATGCTCCACCCAAACTCGGTGTACTTCATGCTCCACCCAAACTCTGTGTACTTCATTCTCCACCCAAACTCTGTGTACTTCATGCTCCACCCAAACTCAGTGTACTTCATTCTCCACCCAAACTCTGTGTACTTCATTCTCCACCCAAACTCTGTGTACTTCATGCTCCACCCAAACTCAGTGTACTTCATTCTCCACCCAAACTCTGTGTACTTCATGCTCCACCCTAACTCGGTGTACTTCATGCTCCACCCAAACTCGGTGTACTTCATGCTCCACCCAAACTCGGTGTACTTCATGCTCCACCCTAACTCGGTGTACTTCATGCTCCACCCAAAACTCTGTGTACTTCATGCTCCACCCAAACTCTGTGTACTTCATGCTCCACCCAAACTCTGTGTACTTCATGCTCCACCCAAACTCGGTGTACTTCATGCTCCACCCAAACTCTGTGTACTTCATGCTCCACCCAAACTCTGTGTACTTCATGCTCCACCCTAACTCGGTGTACTTCATGCTCCACCCAAACTCGGTGTACTTCATGCTCCACCCAAACTCGGTGTACTTCATGCTCCACCCAAACTCGGTGTACTTCATGCTCCACCCAAACTCGGTGTACTTCATGCTCCACCCAAACTCTGTGTACTTCATGCTCCACCCAAACTCTGTGTACTTCATGCTCCACCCTAACTCGGTGTACTTCATGCTCCACCCAAACTCTGTGTACTTCATGCTCCACCCAAACTCTGTGTACTTCATGCTCCACCCAAACTCTGTGTACTTCATGCTAACCGAGCTTGACTGATCTCTGACACAAACATCAATTACTGTATGCGATTAACAAAATTATGGAATACAAACTCATAATTATTGTATGAGAACTCAATGTTGAATTATCAGGTAACTATGAGATAACGTCAAAATTGGGAACATTAGTCATAATTGAGATGGTCATAATTATGAGATAAAAAGTTTAAAAATTAAAAGTCAAAATTATGAGGTCAAACAATTACTGTATGAGATTAACAAAATTGTGGTATACAAAATCAATTGTTGTTTGAGAACTCAAAATGTAATTATGTAATAAAAAGTCATAAATATGAAATAAAAAGACAGCATTGTGACATAAAATGACAGACAAATTATGTCGAGTCATGATTGTCATGACTACTGTATGAGATTGAAAGAGTTGGAATTATGAGATAGATGTTGAAATTGAGATTCAAGTCAATTATGAGATAAAAGGACAGTCAAATTATGACAAAGTTTACTTGAGTGAGATTAGTTGAAATTATGAGATAAAATGTTGGCATTGAGATGCTAAGTCAATAATGAGACAAAAAGTCATAATTATGACAAAAAGTCAAAATTATGAGGTCAAAGATCAATTACTGTATGAGAAATCAAAATGATGACTTACAAAATCATAATTATTGTATGAAAACACACATTTAAATTAAAAGGTAATTATGAGATAATGTCAAAATTTAGATAAAAAAACATAATTTGGATCAAAAAGTCATAATTATGACAAAAAGTCAAAATGAAGCGGTCAAATATGTTATTATGGTATACGAAATCAATTATTGTTTGAGAACTCAAAATGTAATTATCAGGTTATTTATAAATATATAATTTATGTATATATATATTATAATTATAAAACGTCAAAATTGAGATAAAGTCATAATTAAGATAAAAAGTCATAAATATGAAATAAAAAGACAAAATTATGACATGAAATGACAGACAAATTGTCATGAGTCATGATTAAGTCATGATTACTTTGTAGTCTTGAGTTTTCTTCCAGGAAACAAAACCGTCACAATATTCCTCATTTAAATAATTTATATGCAGAATAAAGGGGCGGGGCCTGGTTGAGTTAGTTAGTAGTGTTTTGAAACCATAGACTGTAAAAAAATATGGACGTAGTGTCCTTGACATCACCCATAGGATTCTGAAGAGCAGTTCTGAAGCGTAAGGTAGGGTCGAGCAGGCCGTTGCAATTTTGGCAGAGCATCATCGCGCGTCACTCCCGAATAACAGAAAATGGGCAAAGAGGCGGGACATGGGCGGAGCTGAGGTTGGGCATTTAACATGGAGCTCAATGAGATTCTGCTCCCTTTTGGAGCCTGTCTCTAGTGGCCAGTCTTGGTTGAAACTGGTGGTTATAGTAAGGGGCGGGACATTTCCCAAACACACTTGGGGCCCTATCTTGCACCCAGCGCAATTGACTTTGTACACCGACGCATGTGTCATTCCTATTTTGCACCCGCGCAAAGCGCGCTTTTCCCTCCACAGAAGCACGTCGCTAAAATAGTGAATGAACTTGCGCTCCCTGGGCGGTTTAGCGCAAAAAAGGAGGCGTGTTCCGGCGCAAACAATCCCTGGTGCTATTTTGCTGTTCCATTAAACAATTGCGCCACTGACCAGAAAAAACCTAGTCTAAAGTCAGTGGCGCGTTGCGCGTTGTTCATCATGCTATTTTAAGGGCGCATGCTTGACCATAATGTATAGCGTGCACAACGCGCATACACTTTGCTCATGTAATCTACACAAATGCAACAGTTATTTTTGCAAATCATAAATTGTTACACTAAAAAATATTAACACATGAGATGACGGAAATCATTGTGGTGTGCCACGAAGATGTGAAAAAATAGGTATAAATCTAGCTTACAAATGATTCAGGCTAATTGTAATAATTAAGGATAAGACCTGTTTGCCCAATAGTGGCAAGACATATATGTATATAAGGACATCTGACAAATTGGTTTGTCCGTCAAGAACCAGGAAAAAAAATCGACTGAAAAACTGAAAAAACTGAAAGACTGAAAAAAAAAAAGACTGTGAAATCACCTTTACTATAATGTACAACATTACAACTTCACTTCTCTGTCTTTCACTGCTCTTACAAGAACATCAGTCTCCTCGGCTGTGAACCGCTCCTGGCGTGCGCCTGGTAAATACGCCATAATAATAGCAATCCATAATGGAACTTGCGCACCTGCTTTTAC
The DNA here is from genome assembly GCA_033150135.1 of Gobio occitaniae. Lineage (NCBI taxonomy): Eukaryota > Metazoa > Chordata > Actinopteri > Cypriniformes > Gobionidae > Gobio > Gobio occitaniae. The sequence continues at coordinate 55,729 of JARQWZ010003577.1, forward strand.
AGGGAATGTTGGATGACGCTCTGATTGGTTTATTCACGTTACGCCCAAAACACACCTATGAATAATGAAGCTACTTCAGACCAACCCATTTTAGATTTGCGCCGGGCGCAAGAGCCATTTATCCCGCCGGGAAAATAGCAACAGCGCCGAGACCCGCCCACAAAGTTACTTGCGCTTCGCGCTTTGACACTTGCGTTTCAGATCGTTAAAATAGGGCCCTTGAAGCGCTTGACCAATCACAACACACTGATCCAGCTGACCAATCAGAGCACATTGTGCTTTTCAGAAGGAGGGGCTTCATAGAGACAGGAACTAAACAGAGCGTTACTGACAGACTGGGAAAAGAGGAGCTGCAACAATGGAGAATATGCGGAAAATTATGCATTCAAGCATGAAAACCTGTTCTAGTAGAGCCCAAAAACAACATCAAGACATAATATGGCCTCTTTAATAATCCGTTTTGCTTTATAATCAATTGTATAACATTATCAGCACAAATGTTCTTTATAAGCTGTTAAACATTATAAACATGATTATTTATTTTCTGTAATGGTATGTTCAAAAGAGTGGTGATATTTGAACACTCATCCCGAATCAAACTGGCAACCTTTCCATCCCAAATCCCATATAATGCATGGCACTTAAATTGTTAACAAAGTCTTCAAGTCTTGACGTAATTGGATATTTTCAGGGGGCTTTAATATAGTGCCGTTTGCAGAGCTTCATTTGAGTAATTGCACATGACCTCACTGTCCTCTTTCCTGTAATCCTGCATTGAGCCGCGGGATCAGACGTCAGTGGGTAATGTAGACATCCTTGGCTCTGGATTCACCCCTCCATGATGCCGCGGCTTAGACTGTAAGCAGCTCGAGTAGAACGGCTTTAACCATCAAACCGCTCATTAGCATAGATAATGTAGCTACATAAATCAGTATATTTTAAGCTGAGCAGTAAAGACCAATAATTGAATGGACTAAAATGTAATGCTGCTTTATGTTTATATAGCATATATAACATATATGCATTATAATATTGCAGATTTTAATTTTTAAAGGGGTCATCAGATGCCTTTTTTCCACAAGTTGGTATGATTCTTTAGGCTCTTCATGTAAAGTCTTCCTCAATGTTTGTGTAAAACAACACCCTTTTTACCTCCTCAAAATCAGCTCTGTTCCCAGCGTCCCGTTTCGGTGCATGTCTCTTTAAATGATAATGAGCTACTGCTCACCCCACCACTTTCTTCCATAGGGCTGCTTCAGCGGACAGTGTACAACTGGCTGAGGGCGGAAATATGCTAATATGGGACAGTCCGTCAGCGGTCGTGGGCGGAGCATGAGCAATATGACATCATATTGCTCAGAAAATTTAAACGGCTTGATTATTGAGAGTGTTTTTGAGGATAAAAAAAAAGAAGTGAATGGATTTTTCATCATTGTAGGGTGGTTGTGTCCACACACTGCGAAGAGACATTTATATGCAAAGACCATATAAAAGTGAATTTTGCATCCGATGACCCCGTTAAAAATATTTAAATGTGTAAATGTATGATTTTTATACTTTCTCTTTTCAGTTCAGATAAGACCTCTGCGTGTTTTCATGCAGTTCACCCAGTAACTACGTTTTCAGATATCTGGAGACCTCAAGAAGACCTATTAAACCCTTCTTCAAAGTCTTGATGTTGTTTTGGGGCTGTACTAGAACAGGTTTTCATGCTAAAATGCATTATTTTACGAGCCCGATCTCACGAAAATGCGTATAAATAATACGAGTGTGCAAATTGGTGGAATGTATACGGCAACATGAGTTTTGGCGTGCATATGGTACGCCGTTTTTCGTGTGCATATGATACGCACTTTATGGCATATTATACGTACGAACGAGGTTCAAGAGGTTCACTGCACAATACAAAACCGTCATGCACAAAGTTCAGGAGATGTTTTTTTAAATTGCTAGTGCTATTTTGCGACGTCAATAGTCCTTTTGGTTTTAGACAAAGGTTGCATTTGACTGCATTTGCATTTGACTATTACGTTCTTCTTATCCTTATATCTGACAAACTCGAAGTAAAGCCCCTATACGTCCATCTCGTGAATGTACAGTCTTCTTCTGCCATCTTCATCCATTAAGCCTTGTTTATACTTTTGTTTTTCTCCACAGTGCGAGCCTCCGCTGACTGCACGCGCGCCACCTCAGTTTGGGGAAGTCGAAGCCTTTAAGCCTTCTTTATTTACAAACGTTTTTCCTGTTTTTTTGAAGCTTTGATTGTGTTTACAGTGTGCAATATAACATGTGTTCATGTTTTGCGTGTAAAAAAACAGTATTTTTCACACAATTTACTTTTCTGTATACCGCTGTTTTCACTGTCCTAAAAACGGCTGATGATTTCCCTGTTCTATGAAGTCCCTCCTTCAGAAATACGTAACAAGTTCTGATTGTGCCAGCGGTTCCCGTGTTGTGATTCGACAGCAGCTTAGCGCACGTTGCCCGGAAAGGTCACGGCTCTTACCATAACGGGGAGATGAACGCGCTCAAACTACAGCCCCTGAAGGCAAAACAAAGGTGATTTGACTCCGGGATGAAAATAACAGCATCTCGACGACATGTCGACAAACACACTACAAACGCAACACTTCCTCTTCTCCACGCGGGAGCAGCAAGACCACGCCCCCTTTTTGCGTATTCTTGTAGGCGGAGGTTAGTCGACAAACTGTTCTACTGACGTCATTAAAGCAGGATGTACAGGGATGTAGTCCAAACCGGCCGTTCGCTGTAGGCTTTGAAAGGGAACTTCTGTTAAATAAAATATCTCGCTTGGCATTGAACTTTGAGCTTTATAATTTTACAGGTATTATTTATGCTCTAACAGCAACATTACACACTAACTAAAGTTTGAAAAATGGGATCACGAAGAACAGGACCTTTAATGTCTCGCAGTCTTGCTGTTTTTTGTTTGTTTTTGTTTGTTTTTCCCGGGTTTTTTTTTTTTACAATTAAATTTTGGGCTAAAAGTGTGTTGTAACTGAACATGTACCGAGTAAAATATTACTGAAAATTGATTAGTAATGCCTTATGGTGCGTTCACACTGGACGCGAATGACGCGATTCGTTCGAGTGATTTACATGTTAAGTCAATGCAAAGACCCGAATAGACATTCTGCGGTGCGATTCACGCGAATGTCAGGGCGCGAATTGAGCGTTTGACGCGTGATTCGCGTGAATGCCGCGAATTGCCAGAGTTAAAAAATCTGAACTTTGGCGGATATTCGCGCCGCGTTAACCAATCAGGAGCTTGCTCTAGTAGTGACAACAATGAGGAGAAAATCTGTATATTAATATCTGGTTCAGACAATATGATTATCACTGTGATAACATTAAATGACATGAAACACAACCCAGTCTCTTTTTGTTAAATGCAAATTTATGTTTGATCAATAATACAAAAGTATAAGTAAAAGGTATAATAAGCTATACATGAAATAAAGCAAACAATTCAGTCAAACATTCAGAGTCAAGGCTAGTCGGCTACAACTGTAACGTAAAGTTATAGCCTAAAATAAAAAATAAAAAACGAATGTAACTTCACTTTGCCCTCAGCCTAAACGATTTGCCAGGGAACAAATTATAAATCCATGAGACCAAAGATCGCCCGTTACATATACACAAGACAAATTATAGCTCGAGACACCACAGAGACATCAGAGCCAGCGGAGAAAAGCTGACATCAGCTGACATCAAAGAGACATCAGAAAGGCTGCTCTCGCCGGGGTTAACGAGTGCAAAGCGCCGCTGATCCACTGGAGCTCACAACTCCGAAAACGCATTAACAGTAGATTTTAACAAAAAAGACGTGTAAACACAGCCCATGTCAGCCATTTCTAAACGAGACGAGCCGCCTGGCAGAAGCCCCTCTCATGACGCGAATTTGCGTCTGTTGTGAAGTGAATGTCACGCGCGATTGAAGCGAGTAAACTCTAAATGTTCAAGTGTCCAACTTTGCACTAATTATTCGCGTCATTCGCGTCCGGTGTGACCGCTACATTACACTACTGCGTTACTGCAAAACGTAATATGTTAATGTAATGCATTACTTTTGTAACGCGTTACTCCCAACACTGTTCGTATATGCGTTCACCTTTACTATTTCTCTCAAAAATGATGATGGTGTTGGTAAGTACTCCATGTATCCTTAAATTCTTTTTTACAACACTGGCAAAGATCGTTTACACTCATCTTCTTCTTCTACTTCTTCCAGCGTGCGTGCTGTTGAGTTCTGTTGACAACTATGCGTCGCTCCATTGCTCTGATTGTTTGTAGGGCTATCCAATTGAGTGCAGAGGCATTTTCTTAACTGCTTCGGTTGAAACACCCCATAATCACAGCCTCATATAATCAGACTCATATTCTGACTAGAAATCAGGCTACAGAGAGTTGCCGCTTGCTTTCAACACACTACTAACTAACTCAACCAGGCCCCGCCCCTTTATTCTGCACATTAATTATTTAAATGAGGAATATTGTGATGTGTTCGTTCGCGGAAGAAAAATAGTGTTTCTTTTCCAGTAAATGCCACCCTGCCATTTTTCTTCATGTTACTTTTTGTCTGCACCTTGTGATGAAACGAACACCGGAGTAAATTACCAGGAGATTAGCCACAGTTTGAGTAAGCCGTAGTTCAGAATAGCTTCGCCAGCATCGCTCCCATGTTTTCACACTAAAGATCCTGCTTTCTATTAGCAGCCGGGATGAGGAACGGAATTAAATCGAGGCCTTTTCATGCCATTAAATATAAAACTCACTGTATCTTTGGACCCGCTCACTGTCTAGCAAGCCTGCATGAATATCATTTCATTACAAATCCGATAGTGTGATATTTCAGTGAATGTACTTTTAATTCCCGTCTCGTTTGCATGGATAAAATAGATGTTGACTAAGGGAGTTGAATTCTAAAATAAGCCTGCGCTAATCTTTTTTTTTTTTTCCCAGAGAGGTGATGGAGGAAGAGGATTAGATATCCCAGCAGAGTCATTCATCAAATGTAAAAGTGCATATTGCTTTCCTCTCTAATGCATACATAGTGCGAGCGCCCTACAATACCTTCAATTTTTCTTCTCTTTCTCATCTCTCCTTTCAGCGAGAGCTCGGATGCTGGGAAGGACGCTGCCGTGCGATGAAAGATGCTCCGGGTAACTCCTAACCTCTGTCATTTGTCTGGGCCGTCCGAACCCTGATCTCTCGTCTTGTGTTTTTCCTGTTTGGCCCTGACAGTGCCATTAGACACCGGGCCGGGCGTTGGGGAAGTCTTGTGAAGAGACATACGTTTTCATCAGCGTTACTTCCAGTCTCGGGCCTCCTGTTCCTGTCACCGTTTTCGGTAGGAGGCGAGATGCATCTAATTGCAGATGGTTCGGATCTCCTGATCTGTCTGATAACTTGTCTCTCCGCATATGTTTGCACAGACATGTTTGAGTGTTCCTGTGAGTTGATTTTCAGAGGTTGACTGAGCTGCGGTGTCTTTTCTTATACAGCTTGTCGGATTAATTATCTGACGAGGCATTTTGTACCATCACAGATGGGCTTTTGAACTAAAGAAATTGAAAATCTGAACATAAAGCTAATGCACATGATACAGTGCAAGGTGCCGTCTGGCATGAAGTTTATTCACCATTGTGAATTATTCATCATTAGTTATAGGGTACAACAGAACTAAAGGCACACCTTAAGAAAAATGTGCTTTTTATTACTCCCATAGTGTATGATTGCAGAAAAAAATATGTTTGTATTGAATATTGATGGAGTAGCAGATTTTGTGTGAAAATAAATCATAAAAGTGGTTTATTTATTTCTTTAAATCTTATAAATGTATGGGGTGGCGAAGGGGGATTTTACCCCACAGACACACGGGGCAAAAGACACTAATAATATGATTTTGATAATGTCTGAGTTAATACTTGTTCAAAACAATCACTTTAGCAAAAACAATTATATTTTCTGTTTATTTTGATAAATGAAATAATACATTGTTTGTTCAATATATATACTGCCATTAAAAGATGTTAATATCAAAATTTAAAATCATTTTAAAAAAGTTAAGATTCTGAAAGCATTGAAGGAGATAATAATTTAATATAGATTTACAGGAGATTTACAGTAGTAACAATAAATGATAGTTTATTATAGGATGTGATTAATATCATATCTTTAAATATGATGGTTTCATTATAAATATGGTGATTTATCTCTAAGGTGGACACCCAACTTAATAAATGATATTTACCATCTGAATCTAACCATGTCATGTCAATAAAGGGAAATTATTATTATAGTGCCTTTTACCCCAAATACTTTTACACATTCTTCCGTTATTGAAAAACTGTTGCTTTAATTACCTTGAAAAAAACTGAAAATCATTAAGAAGACCTTTGTCTCAAAATATATTTTAATATTTTTTGCGATTCTTATTTTCTACTTAAATCTACAACATTTTTAATAACATCCAATTACCACAGAATCAACTTTGCGCTGCTGCCCGTGATCTTTCTTTTAGAAATCTCTTTTTAAAGCAACACTCCACTATTTTTGAAAATAGGCTCATTTTCCAGCTCCCCTAGAGTTAAACAGTTGAGTTTTACTGTTTTCGAATCCATTCAGCCGATCTCCGGCTCTGGCGGTAGCTCTTTTAGCTTAGCTTAGCATAGATCATTGAATCTGATTAGACCGTTAGCATCTCGCTCAAAAAATGACCAACAAGTTTTGATATTTTTCCTATTTAAAGCTTGTGTAAACTTGTTTTCCGTCTGTCTTAGTACACGATGTAACTACAGAAGAGTCAAGTTTTAAATAGGAAAAATATGAAACTCTTTTGTCATTTTTTGAGCGAGATGCTAACGGTCCAATCAGATTCAATGATCTATGCTAAGCTACGCTAAAAGTGCTACCGCCAGACCCGGAGATCGGCTGAATGGATTCGAAAACGGTAAAACTCAACTGTTTAACTTTAGGGGAGTTGGAAAATGAGCCTATTTTCAAAAATAGTGGCGTATTCCTTTAAGGACTACAACAAACGGCTGGAAGGGACTACAACAAGCTTATTCACGGGTTAGTGACATGACTAACCCTAAATTTACATAAAGCCCACCCCTGGGAAAACGCAACAAAGGCCATGTTGAGAAGAGGAAGAGCTATAGTCGAGCACATTTGGGAGTCACTCAAGGTGTCGCATTCGTCTTTTCACATTTATGTGAACACAAATACAATAGCATGTCATAAAAGCAAGATGACAACATAAGTTATAACCGTAATTAAACTAAACTATACCTGTTCTCTCTTCATGCAGCAGATATTCTCTGACTCTGTGCTTCTTAACACAGTACCCACATGAGCGATTTATAGATTATCATGACAGAATATGCTAATTGATGACTTGAAGATCGTAACTCTTTAAGTAAAAGTTAACTCATAAATTCATCACCTAACCATTCAGAAACGTCCTGTCTCATTCTACATGTTGTCACTTCTTCTTGAGTCTCTCCATCATTGTCCGACTCCGGTTTAAACATCAAAGGCTGAACAGTTTCTGACATTTTCTGCGTGAGGTAATCTGAGCTGCTAACATGAGCTCTTGAAGCTCCGCCCTCTTCTAGAAAGGCTCATTTGCATTTAAAGGGACACACACAAAAACGGCACGTTTCGCTCACCCTCAAAAAGTAACAATTTTAACATGAAAAAAAACAAACAATTATCTGTGGGGTCATTTTGAGCTAAAACTTCACATACACATTCTGGGGATATCAGAGACTTATTTTACATCTTGTAAAATGGGGCATTAGGACCCTTTAATAAATGAATGAGGAGGAGGAGGGTAGTGAATGACATCCAGAGGTATGTGTTTAAGGGTTAATGTAACATTATTAAAAACTCATTATTATTTAATGTTAGCTAATGTTGCTGTTGGAGGAGTCATGTTATGAATATCTTATAAATTTAAGCTAGATAGAGAGGGGACAAACATTTTAAAATTGGACAAAATTACGCACTTCAGCTTTAAGGGTACAAGAAACACCTTTTCTACTGTTTGGTCAAATGTAAATATGGGTCCAGACAATAATGAGCATCTTCACGATCTACCTAGGCTTACAATGCATTTGAGAAACTCAGTCCTGATTATTAATGTCTTAAAACCAGGATTTGCCTCCTGAGAAAAAACTTCAGGGATCGTAAGATTTCTTTCATTTTAGGGCAAAATTGTCAGTCTTCCATCTCAGTGTCTGTCAATCATGACCGAACCCTTTAATATTTTTACAGTCATGTAAAAAAAATTTTTTACATGCATAAACGTCTATCTTGGCGTTTATCAAACCCAACAATCATAAAAGACAATGCAAAATCAGTGCGTTCAGTTTAGCCTACACACATTTTTGTGGGATTTTGACAAAGGTGTTTTTTAAACAAGTTTTTAAACAAACTTGTTTTTTACTTTAATAAGTTAACTCAACGAACTCTGGTCTCAAATAAACCAAAAAAAAGATGAGTTTTATTACATCTAAATGACTGTTGCAACTGCCCCCGTTTAAGTACAAATTACTCTCATATTATCATATGTACACATGTTGCAACCACTCGTTACAACCGAGGTATGCAGCAAAGCATTTGTGAAGCCACAACACGCACAACCTTGAGGCGGATGGGCTACAACAGCAGAAGACCCCACCGGGTACCACTCATCTCCACTACAAATAGGAAAAAGAGGCTAGAATTTGCACGAGCTCACCAAAATTGGACAGTTGAAGACTGGAAAAATGTTGCCTGGTCTGATGAGTCTCGATTTCTGTTGAGACATTCAGATGGTAGAGTCAGAATTTGGCGTAAACAGAATGAGAACATGGATCCATCATGCCTTGTTACCACTGTGCAGGCTGGTGGTGGTGGTGTAATGGTGTGGGGGATGTTTTCTTGGCACACTTTAGGCCCCTTAGTGCCAACTGGGCATTGTTTAAATGCCACGGCCTACCTGAGCATTGTTTCTGACCATGTCCATCCCTTTATGACCACCATGTCCCCATCCTCTGATGGCTACTTCCAGCAGGATAATGCACCGTCACAAAGCTCAAATCATTTCAAATTGGTTTCTTGAACATGACAATGAGTTCACTGTAATAAAATGGCCCCCACAGTCACCAGATCTCAACCCAATAGAGCATCTTTGGGATGTGGTGGAACGGGAGCTTCGTGCCCTGGATGTGCATCCCACAAATCTCCATCAACTGCAAGATGCT
>JARQWZ010003577.1:70000-112500 GCA_033150135.1 Gobio occitaniae
CAGACTTTTGAGGAATAAACAAGCCAGGAAAACTCTGTATAACTCTGTTACTGGAGCTGCTGAGATGAAAACTCTCTGCACATGCACCAGACACGTCTGAACAAGTTGACGAGCACATGCGCGAGGCAGAGAATTTTGTACAGTGCCATCGAGTATTAAAACCGGTTAAAACGCGAAAAGCGAAGCTTGAATTTACGGGTATGTCCCTCTTTGGCTAATGTACTTTCAAGATGGAGGAGCAACATGGCGACCACCGTTAGATCCCATTACCTTATGTATTTTCAATAGCATATTATAAACTTACGAGAATACTTTATTACTTGAAAGAAGTAAATATACATTAATGAGCACATATATTTTTGAAAGAACTAAGTGTTTTTAGCTAAGAATAGACTAAAAAAGTTACACAGTGTAGCTTTAAATCATAGAAAGATCCAGAACTCAGTCAACAGTTTCTGCCGTGATTCAGATCGACTGGACTACTTTTATCCTAAAACAAGAACCGCAGTTCGCTACTGTTAAAAAGCAACACAAAGCCACTGTAACAGCAACTATTGTTCTGCCTCGGGGGGGAAGCTGAAGTCGACTGGATTAGATTAGGCGTCTCACCTGCGGTCTCCCGCCGGCAGCCGGAGCGGTTAAGACTCAGTTAGTGCGGCTGATCCCCGGTGAGATCTCTGATTCTCTCGGTGTCTCACTGTACTATCCTCGCCTGCCGACGGGGGAATAAACGGCTCAGACCGGCACTGAGCACATAAATGACTCAACTAGCAGACAAACTCGAGAGGAGATTATGAAATGCAGTGCTTCCCGGGTACCATTACATACAGTAGAAGGCTGTGTGCATGCTTGAGGAAACCGCTGTGTTGGTCTGTGTGTGTGTAAGAGACATTCGGTAACACTTTCTATGAAGCCTTAAGTGTTTTATGATACGTGCATAATGCCTTACAAACAACCGTATAATGTGTTGCATCATCTCATGATTTGCATTGTGATTGTATTGTCCATTTGTACGTTTCCATTCAACTTTAATTTTGAAATGTCTCATAACCACTTCATGATATATTATGACCTAACTTGTTACTTAACTTAAAGCAGACAAAGACCACATAAATATTATAAGCACATTATAAAGCTATTTAGATGTTTAAAAGAGCAAGATGTAGTGTGATACTGTGCAGATCTTATGTAATCAATGTCAAGATATGAGACTTGGGAGAGTAAAATATAAAAAACTATGGGATATACACCGATCGGGCATAACATTATGACCTTATATTGTGTTGGTCCCCCTTTTTTTCTGCCAAAACAGGACTCCACTAGACCCCTGAAAGGCTGAAAGGTGTGCTGTGGTATCTGGCACCAAGATGTTAGCAGCAGATCCTTTAAGTCCTGTAAGTTGCGAGGTGGGTCTCCATGAATCGGACTTGTTTGTTCAGCACATCCCACAGATCTGGGGGATTTGGAGGCCAAGTCAACACCTCAAACTCGTTGTTTTGCTCCTCAAACCATGAAAGAGCCACAGCCACCAGGGAATATCGTTTCCATGAAAGGCTGTACATGGTCTCAACAATGCTTAGGTAGGTGGTACGTGTCAAAGTAAAATCCACATGGATGTAGGACCCAAGCTTTCCCAGCAGAACATTGCCCAAAGCATCACTGCCTCCACCGCCACGCCTTCTTCCCATAGTGCACCTGGTGCCATGTGTTCCCCAGGTAAGCCACATACACGCACCCGGCCATCCACGTGATGTAGAAGAACACGTGATTCATCAAACCAGGCCACCTTCTTCCATTGCTCCGGGGTCCAGTTCTGATGCTCACGCGCCACTGTTGGTGCTTTGGGTGGTGGTCAGGGGTCAGCATGGGCACTGGTCAGCGGCTGTGCCGCCCCATACACAACAAACTGCGATGCTCTGTGTATTCTGACACCTTTCTATCAGAACCAGCATCAACTTATTGAGCAGTTTGAGCTCCAGTAGCTCGTCTGTTTGATCCGACCACACGGGCCAGCCTTCGCTCCCCACGTGCATCAATGAGCCTCGGCCGCCCATGACCCTGTGGCCGGTTCACCACTGTTCCTTCCTTGGAGCACTTTTGATAGAGACTGACCCAGTGGCGGCTGGTCAATAGAGGGCGCTGGGGCGCCGCCCCCATCAACATTCCAGAAATATACATGTATACAAAAATGATATAAAAGTGAAATAAAAATAAAATAGTTTACTCATACGATGTGCCTGCTGTTAGTAAGAGCATCAGCATTTAGAGGGTTAACTATTTTATATGTTCTTCATTATGTTTCGTGCGTTTCATGCGTGAGGGACGCCGGACAAATGGACGTCAAGTCAAGTCAAGTCAACTTTATTTATATAGTGCTTTTAACAATGTAGATTGTTTCAAAGCAGCTTTACAGTGTTAAACAGGAAAATAATGCAGCATAATTTTATTCAGCTGTATAGCCATTCTGGAAAAATTTCAAGTATCATACAGTGACAGTGTGGGCTTTAGATCAATAATTTGATCAGTAATTTAGTTTAAATGGTTAATTTAGTTTATTATTTAGATGTATTTCGATGTTTAGTTGAAAAATTTAGTGTCCCCAACTGAGCAAGCCAAGCCAGAGGCAACAGTGGCAAGGAAACCAAAACCCCATTAGGTGACCTAATGGAGAAAAATAAACCTTGGGAGAAACCAGGCTCAGTCGGGGTGCCAGTTCTCCTCTGGCCAATTAACAAACAGCGTATTATTATTATTATTCTGGCAGTTTTACAGCTCGGAGGTCATAATAGATCAGAATATTCGAGGGACCGGGGGCAACATGCTGGAGACGGGTTTATTGAGGATGATGTTGATTAAATAATTATTAAAGTGCAATATTCGACTGATCGGAGGCAACACGCTGGAGACGGGTTTATTGAGGATGACATATCGATTTAAGTATTATTTAATTGTAATATTCAAACAATCTGAGTCAACACGCCGGAGACGGGTTTATTGAGATGCCGTGTCGATGAGGCAGTTGCAGGGGGAGTCTAATCATGGTCTCTGCAGACACTTCGGGGTCCTGTGTTGGTCTTCTCTGGGCGCAGATCCACCATCTGAACTGGATACGGCCCGGATCCGGCTGACTGCAGTAAACCTCGGGATAAAACAGAGAGACTATCATTAGCGTAGATGCCATTCTTCTGATGATGTAACGAGTACATCAGGTGTTATGGGAAGTGTTCCCGGTTCCGGCTGACCTAGTTAATGCAGCCTAACAATCATTTCATTGAAAAAGTGTTTTATGTGTATGCCACAGTAAAGAGATGTGTTTTTAGTCTAGATTTAAACTGACAGAGTGTGTCTGCTTCCCGAACAATGTTAGGAAGACTGTTCCAGAGTTTAGGTGCTAAATAGGAAAACGATCGACCGCCTGCAGTTGATTTGGATATTCTCGGTATGATCAACTGGCCAGAGTTTAGAGAGCGCAGTAGACGTGATGGAGTATAATATGTTAAGAGCTCGCTCAAGTATTGGGGAGCTAAACCATTTAGTGCTTTGTAAGTAATAAGTAAGATTTTAGAATTAATGCGATGTTTAATAAGCAGCCAGTGCAGTGTTGACAGAACTGGGCTAATATGGTCATACTTCCTGGTTCTAGTAAGAACTCGAGCTGCTGCGTTTTGGACCAGCTGGAGTTTATTTATTAAGCGAGCAGGGCAACCACCCAGTAGAGCATTACAATAATCTAACCTTGAGGTCATGAACGCATGAACTAACTGTTCAGCATTTTGCATTGAGAGCATGTGCCGTAATTTAGATATATTTTTAAGATGGTAGAAAGCAGTTTTACAGATGCTAGAAACGTGGCTTTCAAACGAAAGATTGGTATCAAAGAGCACACCCAGGTTCCTCACTGACGAGAGGACTTGACAGAGCAGCCATCAAGTGTTAGACAGTATTCTAGGTTACTACTTGTGGAGCTTTTTTGTCCAATAATTAAAAATTCAGTTTTTTCTGAATTGAGTTGCAGGAAATTACCAGTCATCCAATGTTTTATATCAGCTATGCATTCCGTTAATCTTGTGAATTGGTAAGTTTCTTCAGGGCGTGAAGAAATATAGAGCTGAGTATCGTCAGCATAACAATGAAAACTAACGCCATGCTTCCTAATGATATCTCCCAGTGGTAGCATGTACAGGGTGAAGAGTAGCGGTCCTAGCACTGAGCCTTGTGGTACTCCATACTGAACTTGCGATCGGTGTGACATATCTTCATTTACTACTACAAACTGATAACGGTCGCATAGGTATGATTTAAACCATGATAATGCAATTCCACTAATACCTACATAATTTTCGAGTCTATTCAAAAGAATGTTGTGGTCGATAGTATCAAATGCAGCGCTAAGATCGAGTAACACTAATAGAGAGATACAGCCACGATCGGATGATATGTTTCTAGATATGTTTATGTGCATATTCAGAAAGACTTGCGAGCAGCAGCCCTTTTATTTGCTTCCTACACTATATGAATACAATTAGAATGTGGTTATATAGTTAGAATGTGGAAATTAAAGACAGTGACATTTTACTTTATTTTAGACAGATTAGTTCTTACAAAATTAAAATAAAAGTGTGCAAAGACAAATAAATTACTAGAACAATAAAATGAAAATATAAAATGTGAAAACAACAATATAAAAAAAAGTGTATTTTTCAGTAACCTGTCCAAGAGCTGTGCCAACACGTACAATATATAAAGTACAAATGTGGTAGTGCAAATGCTTCATTCAAGCGGCTGGTCATTGTGGCTACTTCTTGAACGACTGGACAAACTGTCCAAGAACAGACAGAAACCCGGTCTGAAAGTCCCTCTGCTGCCGTCTGCTTTCTTCCGCTTCTGACTGGTGGAATGCCAACTCTTGCCTCCTCATCTCTCCTCGGCCTGGCTCTCCAGTAACAGCTGCATATATTGGTCAGTTCTTGTCCATGCTGCAGGACGGCCCGATTAGCATCCTCCATGTCCCTCAGTGCATCAAGAAAGTCACAGTCCCTTTTCCTTTTCTCTAAGTAGAAAAATTGCACTGAAACACATGGAAATTAATACACAAGGCAACCATGAAACAATAGAAACCATCAATTAATTATTTAAAGTGTTTTCACTACATATAATGAACAATTGTTTGCCCAGCTTGAACAATGCCCAGTGTGCAATTTTTATCATGGGCAATTTAAGTTTACAATTAAAAACAACAAAACCATTAAGGATTACACATCAGTTTTTAAATATATACACATTTTTGTCAGCTTTATACCTCTGCGTGTGTGTGTTTCGGCAGGAGACACGGGGTTAACGTACTGGTGACCGCGGGGGAAAACACGCTGGTCTCCGTTGCCTGCAATTCATCAGGGCCACTCGTTACACCTGGAAAAGCACGTTGAAAAAAGTTACTGCAACGTGTTTAAACACTGCAACGAGTTTAATAGATGATACCAAGATGAGATATTTACCTTCAACCCACTCGGATTCCTGGATGGTTTCCAACAACGCACTAGCCGAGTCTTTCGTTACCGCTGTACCAGAAAAGGACGGTCTGTGTCCCAACAATACGCCGGTCGGAACCGCTCCGGTTGTTAGCCTTTAATTTCTTGTAATCTTGTCTTAATTTCTTCAACTTCTCTCTGCACTGTTTTCCAGTGTGACTGGAACCGAGTCGATATCTTCAGGTATACCTTTTCATTACGGGTCGCCGTTTGCAGTTCCCGCTGGATGTCCTCCTCCGCTTATATGCTCAATAAAGCCTGAACCTCGTAGTCGGTCCATCGGTCGAATTTTTTGTTGAACTCCATTGTTGCAAAAAAAATATTTACTGAACGCAAAACCCACGGAACCCACCTCGCAAAAGACTTGTAAATATGGCGGTGGAAAAAAAAAATAGCTGCGAGAGCTCAACCAATCAGCATGTTCAGCGCCCAAGTCCCACCCCCGAAAGTTCGCGAACTTTTGAAAAGTCCCACCTCGCAAGCAGGGCCGTTTGGAGGGGGAAATATTTACCCGGAACTTCATTTAGACCCTGGTTCCTGCGGTCGAAACACACCGAGTTCCCCCCCAAAGTTCCTGGTTCCGGGGTAAAGTTCCTGCGGTGGAAACGCGGCTTTAAGTGTCGGTACTGAAGTTTTGTGGACAACAACGGGGGTAAGAGACCTCAAATATCTGACTGAACAATGCAAACGTCATGACACTACTGAGATGACTGACTTTAATCAGAGAGTCATTGAGAAATTTGCTGGCCAGAAAGAAAGAAGAGCAAAATGTATGTTCAAGTAGTCAACATGCTTTTTTATTCTTTTGTTTTTCCTTTCCTCATTCAATTATATGTGGGAAATGAATGTGTACAAAGATACAATTGAAGACACGGAATTTAGTCTCAGTTTTTGACACGCGATCCGAGTCATGATTCGACTCACTGATTCATAACGCTTCGAAGCTTCATGATGCCTTGTTTTGAAATCGTGATCACTATTTAAGTCGTTATTTAGGGTTTTTTTGCACACAAAAACTATTCTCGTCACTCCATAAAGTTATTTTAGAACCACTGTAGTGAGATGGACTTTGTAACGACGTCTTTAGTACCTTTTAAGGGTCTTGAGAGTGAACCGTGCATTGTGCCAATGGAGGCCTTTCAGAGCCATCAGATTTCAACTAAAATATCTTCATTTGTGTTCTGAAGATGAACGGAGGTCTGACGGGTGTCGAACGACATGAGGGTAAGTAATTAATGACAGAATTTTCATTTTTGGGTTAACTAACCCTTTAAGTAGATAAAATAACCACAAATAGGTAAGTATTATTACTGTGTTCACGATTATTCATGAGATGACACAACACATTATAAGGTTGAATTATGCGCGCATTATAATGCATTAAGATTACGATGCAAGTTACAATGCATTAACCCTTATGAAGCATTATAAATGCAGGCTTCATCTGGGGTTATAATGCATTGTACTTTTAAAAGCTATAACCACAAATAGGTAAGTGTTATAATGTATTATAGCTGATTGTTTATCAGATGGTAGAACACACACACAGGTTGTTTGTAAGGCATTATACATCTATTATAAAGCATGAAGAATACCCTTTTAATGCATTATAAATACAAGCTTCATAGAAAGTGTTTCTGAGTTTCTTAGCTGGGAATAAAGAATGGCTTTGCTAGTGCATGCATGGGAGGAATAACAAGTAAAGGCTGGCACTAATGCATAGATATGATTTATAATTCAGCAGAGATGACAGTAATTTCACGGTGAAGGGATGATGTTAGTGTTAAAGAGGTCGCTGCAACCTTTTATGCAGAGCGTGTATAAATTTAATGTTATGATCAACACTTTTCAGGATTAGTTAATCTCGGCAGCTGTAAAAGTTCTCTTGTATTACTTATTTCTGCAATGTCGGCCAATCACAGCAGTGAATTCTGAAAGAGACATGCCCCTTTTTTAAACCAGAGGGCAGAAAATGGTATTTTATTTCTAGATTCTGACAGATTTTGATGCTCAAATCATATTAAAGTTATAAGTGCACCTCAGGAAACATGAAACTTAAAAAAAATGCTGTTCACAACACCTTTAAATTGCATCCAAATGTACCGATTTCTCCAGCTAAACAACAGCAGGTTTTATAAGGTTTAGTGAAGTTCTGTTAATGAGCTGTTTTCACACATAAAAATAAATGAATAGCAACATCTCTCTTTAATTACTTTACCCTTATTTTTGAATTTTGAGCTTGTCTCACCTACACTCTAAAAAATGCTGGGTTAAAAACAACCCAAGTTGGGTTGAAAATGGACTAACCCAGCAATTGGGTTGTTTTAATCCAGTGAATGGGTCGTTTTAACCCAGCGGTTGGGTTAAATGTTTGCTTAAACAACCCAATCGCTGGGTTAAAACAACCCAATTGCTGGGTTAGTCCATTTTCAACCCAGCATTTTTTAGAGTGTGGACTCACCTTTAATAAATTTTAATTATATAAAGGTGTTCATATTATTATAATCAAATTATTAAAAAAAAGTTAAATTATTATAAAAGTATTTTTAAATATTAAATCTTAAATTACATTAAAAGACACTCTAAAAAATGCTGGGGTAAAAATAACCCAAGTTGGGTTGAAAATGGACTAACCCAGCAATTGTTTTTTTTTAACCCAGCGGTTGGGTTAAATGTTTGCTTAAAACAACCCAATCGCTGGGTTAAAACAACCCAATTGCTGGGTTAGTCCATTTTCAACCCAACTTGGGTTATTTTTAGCCCAGCATTTTTAGAGTATACTGACTTGATGAGTTGAATGTTGTACAATAAGTTAAAGCAATGTAAAAACATATGTTGTCATAACTTATTGATCATATAATTGTATGTCTATCTCCAATACTACTGTCATAGAACAATAAGAGAACAATTGAGATTTCCCAAATATTTTCATATATTTCATAACCATCAAGCACAATCAAAAATGTGCACCAACATCTGAAGACCATGATCAGACCTTTATTACAGCCAATTAAAAGGATATATAATTACATTAATATTAAACATTATTTAGTTATTATTTAAATATAAATATAACTTTTGCTACTATTTGTTATGCTTTTCATCAATATAAAAATGTGAAAAAGGTCTGCACTCTAAAAATACTTTATTAAAGGGGTCATGAACTGCATTGTTTTATTGTTTTATGATGTTTCCTGGGGTGCACTTATAATGTTAGAATGCTTTTTACATCAAAAATGGTCATAATCTATAAATAAAAGCCATTTTTCCTACCCTGATTTTAGCCCTCTGCTCTGAACGCTCTGTTTAAAGGGGCGTGTCTGCTGGGAGACTTCAGTGTAAACACCAACTGCTGTGATTGGCTAACGTATTTGCATTTGAAATAGTATTACTCCCTCTTTTAGCGCATTTTTACTATTACACCTCTCATGGTTAACTAATCTTGAAAAGTGTTGCATTACATTTGTATCTATGGCATTATATTAAGATCGTGGTGTGAAAGTTTGCAGTGATGAGAATTGTAGCCGATCACACACATCACGCTCATGAATGTTGTGATCTTGTCATTGCTACTCAATTTCAGCACACTAACGAATGCTTTCATCATAACTAACAGTGCAAACGTGATCTAGTTAAGAGATTCGTTGATTATTACGGGAGTTTTGTTCTGAGTCCAGAACTCAGTCACTGATAAACTCGCTCTGTTTGATTGACAGCTCCAGCGATTGCAAAGGGTCAGGGAGCTTTCTTTGATCGCTTTCTTTATAGAATTTAATCACCGTTAAATAACAGATTTTTTCATCTACTAAGAGAAACAACGCACGTTTGACGTTTAGTCACTGGTTTGATTTACTGACACAGACAAAGAACATCTGACTGTATATAAATCATCACATTTCAGATCAGGCATTAGAATGAACACAGTAACTTACATGTTGCATTACTGTCGAGCCCAGGCACTGCACTATAATTTTGTTCTTGTTACTTAGGCTACCTATTCTATTGCATGTCATGTGCGAACCGGTGGGCGGGGCTAAACAGGCAGTGATGAAGTAGGCGTTGATCTTCTTCTACTGAGGCGGTGCTTGCCTCCCTTTGACGTCATAGATTCATAGTCGTTTAAAATCAATAAAAGCTTTTATTGGACTGACAAGGAAGTTTTCAGCTCTGAAACTTACAGGATATTCTTATAGTATGATGACCTCTTATATGGCAAAAGCTCAGCAGGAAAATTTTATTTCTCAGTTCTTGATAAGCGGAATCTGAATCGATACCCAACATTAGTATTGTGCAGTTTTCCTTACCACAATTTTTTTTTTATTAGTTGTTTAATCATTTTAATGGAACCGGAATCGGAACTGGAATCGTTAGACGGAACTGAAACTTACTTTTATAATGCATTATACAAAAGGGCTTTAAAGGGTTAGTTCACCCAAAAATGAAAATTCTGTCATTAATTACTTACCCTCATGTCGTTCGACACCCGTCAGACCTCCGTTCATCTTCAGAACACAAATGAAGATATTTTAGTTGAAATCTGATGGCTCTGAAAGGCCTCCATTGGCACAATGGCACGGTTCACTCTCAAGACCCTTAAAAGGCACTAAAGACGTCGTTACAAAGTCCATCTCACTACAGTGGTTCTACAATAACTTTATAAATCGGCGAGAATAGTTTTTGTGCGCAAAAAAACCCTAAATAACGACTTACATAGTGATGACGATTTCAAAACAAGGCATCATGAAGCTTCGAAGCGTTATGAATCAATGAGCCGAATCATGATTCGGATCGCGTGTGAAACCACCAAACTGCTGAAATTTGGCGATTCAAACCGCTGATTCGACTCACTGATTCATAACGCTTCGAAGCTTCATGATGCTTTGTTTTGAAATCGTCATCACTATGTAAGTCGTTATTTAGGGTTTTTTTGCGCACAAAAACTATTCTCGTCACTCCATAAAGTTATTGTAGAACCACTGTAGTGAGATGGACTTTGTAACGACGTCTTTAATGCCTTTTAAGGGTCTTGAGATTGAACCGTGCATTGTGCCAATGGAGGCCTTTCAGAGCCATCAGATTTCAACTAAAATATCTTCATTTGTGTTCTGAAGATGAACGGAGGTCTGACGGGTGTCGAACGACATGAGGGTAAGTAATTAATGACAGAATTTTCATTTTTGGGTGAACTAACCCTTTAAGTAAAGTTTATGCCAATACCATGGTACATGGTATTCATTAGGGGTGTCGAAATTAATCTTCGCGAGGCAGACGAGGACGATTCGGTATCGGTTCAGTAATAGACCATAACCAATTATAATGTACTGATTATTTTCTGACGTCATTTGTCACGTACGTGCGTTGTCGCGGTAGCATACAAAGACAGAGGGAGGCGAGACGCGAGTGCGAGTAATTCAAATGCTCCAAATACTTTAAAAGCCGACATCTGAGCACATTTCGGCTTTAATGAACAACCTGGTAAGCATGACCTGGAGAACACACGCGCAGTGTGTACGATTTATCAAAACGATTTAGGGTGCGTTCACACTTGTTGTTCAGTTCGTTTGGTTCGGACCAAAAAACAAAACCTATAGTCCTGGTCCGCTTAGCGTTCACACTGGCATTTTTAACAGCGAACCTAAAGTTACCGAACCAAAGGCATAGGGATATGGTCACAACCTGATTGGTCGGCTTTTATGACGTATATTTCGCAACGGAGCTGCTTACCGAACATTCAAAACAATGCTATGTGCTGGATTAAACGCCATCATTTTATGCGTGTACATATGGTTTATTTTTACCAGCTGAGAACTCACGAAGAGCTCATAAAATGTTAAAAAACATTAAAAAAAGCAGCAGGATTTCCTCCGTTGTATGCAGAGATGAAGATCTGCATATATTGATGAGGCACTTTACCTCCTCATTGCTCCACGTTTACTCATTTTGGATACACCGATCTTTCCGCGTCGTCAAATCAGCTGACATGTAGCGGCATCTTGTGACATCACGTCCTGTTTTTGGTTCGTTTACATGTCTTTGGTCCGTGTGGCATTCATATATCAATCGAACCACACCAGAGTTGGTTTGGAAGCGGACTGAGACTCATCTTTTTAGCAGTCTCTGTCCGCTTGTTTGGTGCGCACCAGGGTTCGTATGGCAGCGTTTAACCGACCAATCGCACCATCCGACCAATCGCACCAGGGTTCGTTTTAATCGAACCAAACATGACAAGTGTTAACACACCCTTAATTTACACTTGGTCACATAAATGTATCTCCGCAAAACAGAGGTAAATCTGATCTCCAATTCCCGCACTATATGCAGATTTAAAGGGTTAGTTCACCCAAAAATTAAAATTCTGTCATTAATTACTCACCCTCATGTCGTTGGACACCCGTAAGACCTCCGTTCATATTCGGAACACAAATGAAGATATTTTAGTTGAAAGCTGATGGCTGAGAAAGGCTTCAGATAGGCCTCCATTGGCATTCAGTGCATTGACACTTCCAAGATCCATGAAAGGCACTTAAAACGTCGTTACAAAGTCTATCTCACCACAGTGACTCTACAATAAGTTTACGATGCGACGACAATAGTTTTTGTGCGAAAAAAAAAATCAAAATAACACCTTTAACCAACTTGTTCTCGACTTCCGTGTGTGTCTCCACGACGCATGCGCGAGAATATGATGCAGATCCGGCGTTCGGACACATGACCCAGAAGCGATTTGTTTACGAGCAGAGGAAGACGCGCGTGTCTAAGCTGTTGGATTCTACATTGATCGTGCTTTAGGTCTCGGCGTAGTTCTCAAAATGGGGTTAAAGTGCGCATTTCATGGATTCCCGAACGCCGGATCTGCGTCATATTCTCGCGCATGCGTCGTGGAGCCACACACGGAAGTCGAGAACAACTTGGTTAAAGGTGTTATTTTGATTTTTTTTTTGCGCACAAAAACTATTGTCGTCGCATCGTAAACTTATTGTAGAGCCACTGTGGTGAGATGGACTTTGTAACGACGTTTTAAGTGCCTTTCATGGATCTTGGAAGTGTCAATGTACTGAATGCCAATGGAGGCCTATCTGAAGCCTTTCTCAGCCATCAGCTTTCAACAAAAATATCTTCATTTGTGTTCGGAATATGAACGGAGGTCTTACGGGTGTCCAACGACATGAGGGTGAGTAATTAATGACAGAATTTTCATTTTTGGGTGAACTAACCCTTTAATGGACTTCACATCACAGAAAACAACAGATATGAGCTGCGTTTTATTAATCATCAGATCATTTCAAAATCAAAGACCGCAATAGGAAAGCGCGCGCCTACAGCACTGGTAAGATCATTCAGTTTCTTTACTTTCAATGAATATGATTGTGTGTTGAGCACCTGTGACTTGCTCTGGGTTTTATTTGCAGTAGTTTGTGTGTTTGCTTGATGAAGAGATATGCAGCTGCTCGTCTGCGGCGATGCGTGCTTCAGTAGCGCCGTCATATCTGGCTATAATAGCCCATAACATGTGCCCACACGTTTATTTATTTATTTTTTGCATTGTTGCGAGGAGTAAAATTTACATATGTGGTTTCAACAACCAGATGCATTTAGACTTTAGTTTTGACTAATGCGGCCCAGACCACCTCCTGAAGTGGCTTTTAGTGTTTTGTGTATTTGTTCTAAACACTCCTGTCGTCTTCTGTGCCCAGACTTGATACATTCAAGAAGCGTGTTTTCTTTGAGCAGGTCAAATTAAAGGTTCAGTTCATATAACTGACTGACAAAATTGTATACATGAGGATGCATCGTGATATCGAATTGAACTGAATCGATGGCATGATAATCGTAATCGAACCGTAAGACCAGTGTCGGTTCACACCCCTAGTATTCATTCAATACCACAGTATAAATGTACCATGAGCATCTGTTAGCCTCAACCAATGCACTTTGTTGAATGTTGCTTTGAAAACAAAGCATCTGCCTTGCAATTACATTTGAATGTAAACATCGCTTTAAATGCACCATGTCTTCAGATGTTTCTGATAGGTGATTAGGAGAAGAAGCACTCTGTAATTACTCGATCATTGTCCCTATTGGACAGATCTAATTGAGTTTCTGGAGCCGGTGGTTCCTGACAGGTGTAAATGCACAGAGATCAGCGCTGTACAATCTTCTGGACTGACTGACGTGCTCGCAATGAAGCTAATTACATCTAATCACGCTCGTTTCTATTTCAGTCTTCTCTCAGAGATTCTTTAGAACTTCTGTGTGAGAGCGATACAGTTCTCCACTTCCTCTTCTCCCTGTTCTTTACTTATTGATTGACTTAAGCTTCAGAAATGCAGCATCGCTGTTAGAGGCTTTCAATCATTTAGCGTGATTAAAGTCTCTGGCGCACTTTCCCTGCACTAAACGCGCGGTGTGAGTTTCTGACAGTGCTGCGTGAATAAAGCAGATGATATTTGCTTTCAAGTCCTGCATTTTCCTTTCTGTAATCCAGAGCGAATGGTGAAATCATTCTGGCCATGACCGCTGAGTGCAGGAACATTTGCTCTGAGAAGTGACTTGGGTTTAGTCTGAAAGCTGTTTGCAATTACTCAAACTAATGAATGATGAAGAATTCAGTGTCGTGCTGTTCCCATTCAGTGCTGTGCTTCAAATGATGTGGCACTAATTCTTTCTTGTGCTAATTATCATGAACAATTTTGAACTCGCAGGTAAATCTCTTTATTTTAGCTCTAAAATGCTTCTTTTTTTTTCATTTGCATGTTAAATGTCATGTTAACACACACTCTGAAATGCAACCTTTATGACGATAGCACTCTTAAATTAAACCCATTTTTGGATGATAAAAAATGTCTGCACACTTCATATTTGCCTTCATTAATTAGGGGCCATGCATGAGAGTTCATGAGAGAAGTAGTGATCAATGATTCATGACTCTTTTGAGTCAGACTGATCTGGTTCTGCAGTTCAACTCACTGACTCATTCAACAGCTGTCCGACTTCACTCACTCGTTTTCATTCACTCCTTGAAGTGAACTATATAGTGGACTAACGTAGGGAATAGTGAATGAGGGTTTAGTGGGCGAGTTCGGATACAGCCTATGACTTCAGAAGTGTTAAATATGGACTATTGTTACGATGATTTTGCAGTCTGAACGGTCACCAGAGCAAATTTTACGTCTCTAACTCAGTCCCTCTAGCGCCACCACCTGTCCAAATTAGCACTCACGTTTATGCTAATAACTTTTAAACTGTAAGGGCTAGAAACCAACCCATCCCCACCTCCTCTCTGATTCCTCTGCTCAAGAAGATTTGATTTTACCTTATGACGTCATTTTCCATCATGAACATTTTTCCGCCATTTTGAATTTTAAAAAAGGCTATTTTTGCTTATAGCTTCAAAACTGGTCTCTTTAGATTCGATGCATCATGAAGAGTCAAACAATACCCCATTTTCCCATATCGGCCATTTTGAATTTTGTCGTAAAATGCTATCTTTTAAGAACGCATTGGCATATCGTTACCAAACTCTGTATGTGTCTTTGGCACATGCCCAGAAGTACTCAAAAAAAAATTTGGGGCAGCGCCACCTTGTGATCAAAAGTTATAATCGAATTTCCAAAAATACGAAAAACTTTTGATTAAATTAACCATATTATAATAAAACTTATAATGATTCCTTGGTTCATGCCGAGATCATAGATACCAATTTTGCCATATTTGATCAATTGGCACTAATGAGTGACAAATGATGGGGCACTAATTCTTTCTTGTGCTAATTATCATGAACACGTTTTCACTCGCAGGTAAATCTCTTTATTTTAGCTCTAAAATGCTTTTTTTTTCTTTTGCATGTTAAATGTCACGTTAACACACACTCTGAAATGCAACCTTTATGACGATAGCACTCTTAAATTAAACACATTTTTGGATGATAAAAAATGTCTGCACACTTCATATTTGCCTTCATTAATTAGGGGCCATGCAGGAGAGTTCATGAGAGAAGTAGTGACCAATGATTCATGACTCTTTTGAGTCAGACTGATCTGGTTCTGCAGTTCAACTCACTGACTTATTTAGTCTAAAAGATTTGTTCACAAATCAGTTGACTGGACTATATGGCTGAATCCGAAATCGCCCCCTATACCCTCAAATAGGGCACTATTTGAGGGGACAGCCATTTGTAGTGGTGTCCGAAACCATAGTGGACGTTATTGAGTGCACTCATTCAATCCCACATTGCACTGCAATAACGAGTGTAAAACCGATGTACACACAACAGCTGTCCGACTTCACTCACTCGTTTTCATTCACTCCTTCAAGTGAACTATATAGTGGACTAACGTACACTCTAAAAACTGCTGGGTTAAAATCAACCCAAATTGGGTTGTTTTGGCAACCCAGCGCTGGGTCAAAAAGGGACGTACCCAGCGCTGGGTTGTTTTAACCCAGCATGTTGGGTTAAATTATTGACCCAGCATGCTGGGGGTTTTTTTTAAACCAAAATTTTGGTGTAAAAATTACTACATTGCTGGATTAAAATGAACCCAAAATGGGTTTGTAATTAAAGCCAGAAATCTTGGAAATTATAAAATCACTTTTACACACAAAAAATTACTATGAAAAGTTAAATTTATTAAAAACGAGAACAAGGGCAAACATGGTCAAAAGTAATAAAGTGGATGTGCGAAGAACTGCAAATCAACACAGTTTATAGTCAAATTAAATGTTTTTTTAACAGCGCAATGAACATTGATGAATATAACTTGCATTTAAGACCAAATTAGACTTTTCAACACAAGTTAACATGACTAAAGTTTTTACAAAATAACAATGATGAACACAAACCACAACATTAGCACTGACATTATAACATTTGCATAAGTTATTGAATTTTGTATCTAAGACATACATGTGAAAGAGTGTATGAGTGAATGAATGCGAGAGCGTGAATTCCTTGACAAATGTTCAATGCTTGTTCAGTGTTGTTTAGTTATTACAGATTAAATGCTGACAGTTTGTCAAGTTCGTGAACACATACGGAACATGCATCACCGCCAATTTCCATGACCTGATGTTCAGTCATGAAGAAGCTCCATCAGCACAGAAAAGACATGCAACATCCTTTAACTTATCCAGGACAATCTCCTCCTTATAGGGAATAGTGAATGAGGGTTTAGTGGGCGATTTCGGATTCAGCCTATGACTTCAGAAGTGTTAAATATGGACTATTGTTATGATGATTTTGCAGACTGAACTGTCCCCAGAGCAAATTTGACGTCTCTAACTCAGTCCCTCTAGCGCCACCACCTGTCCAAATTAGCACTCACGTTTATGCTATTAACTTTTAAACTGTAAGGGCTAGAAACCAAATCCCCCCTGATTCCTCAGCTCAAGACGATTCGATTGCAACCTATGACGTTATTTTCCATCATGAAAATGTTTCCATATCGATTTTCCCATATCGGCCATTTTGAATTTTGACGTAAAATGCTATATTTTATGAACGCATTGGCGTATTGTTACAAAACTCGGTATGTGTCTTCGGCACCATGCCCTGACGATACTCACAATGTTTCAGGACAGCGCCACCTTGTGAAATTTCCAAAAATGCTAATAACATTTGATGAAAGGTGCAGTGTGTGATTTTTAGCGGCAACTTTGTTCATTTGTTTCATTCAAACGACTCTCCATTGTAAATGCCTCTCTTATTGAATGAGTCATTGAATTATTGATTCACCCGATTGTTCAAACTGCGTATTCATTGAGAAACAAACACCGCTGTGAGTTTCTCGGAGATGCATAACTGTTCGGGCATAATAGGTGTTATTTTCAATGGCAAAATTGAGCAAAAACAGACTAAAACGACTTTAAAATATAACACAATATTATTCTTATTTATTGAATTGCTGTATGAAATCAATATCACATTTGCACTCCTGCTATTCGGGACAAAAATAGCACTCGTGTGATATGCGTTACTCGTGTGAAATTGTTTAACAATTTTGTTAAAAATATGAGACAACTCATAAAAAGGGCAATTTTTTGCCCCAATGTCTTGAATTTTAGGGGTCATTCTAACTGCATTGTGTGTGTGTGTGTGTGTGTGTGTGTGTGTGTGTGTGTGTGTGTGTGTGTGTGTGTGTGTGTGTGTGTGTGTGTGTGTGTGTGTGTGTGTGTGTGTGTGTGTGTGTGTGTGTGTGTGTGTGTGTGTGTGTGTGTGTGTCCTTATTTATAATATGTCAACCTTTGGTCGTGTTATTGCTGTACAGTTCTTGACCTTGGCAAGATGATAACGCAATCATGCGGCCAGGAATCTGTCAGAAACCATCCATCAGTTGTCATATAAAATCTTAAAGAAGCTCCATCTTCATAGTTTGACCTATTGTCAGGCGTCTTTAAACTAGTTGATCCTTATGGAGTTCAGTGCAGGTACACACAGCTGAAAATGTGAAGGAAAATATCCGGGTTACTCTTTGAATTATAATAAAAGTGAATAGAAGTAGGCCTATCCTTAAAATATAATAAAAGTATATGCATTTTGCATACATTAGATTTGTCATTATTGATAATATTGATTCATGAGAGAAGTAGTGACCTCTGATTTATGAACGAACACATGATTCTTTTGAGATGAGTCAGACTGATCTGGTTTGCAGTTCAACTCACTGACTCAGTCTAAAAGATTCGTTCACAAATCAGTTGACTATGACTTCAGATGAGTTATGGACTATTGTTATGATGCTTTTGCATCCTTTTTGAAGCTTTCATTCTGGGGTGAACTTTTCCTTAAAACATATTTTATCAGTTAATTTTATACAAAATAGCTTTTTTTTTTTTTTTGTGTGTGGGGGGGGGGTGCATGTCGCACCTTCACATGAGCATCCCTGGTTTATTTGGGCTCTTAATGCTCATAAAGTTCAGTCTCAATAATAACATTTTCATGCGTTCTGATCTCCGGCCTCCCTCTCAATGATAAGATGTGATTTTAATGTCTATTCAGGAAAGTTGGGTGGCGAGCGGTGAAGGGGAATGTGCCTCTTTATCTCGGAGCGATGATATTAGCATCAGACCAACATTTGTGCAGCTCAGACTAAAGATGAATACCAATTGATTATCATCCATGGCCTCATTGTCAGGACGAAGCGTTTGCACAATGGAGCATAAATTATGAAGTCTCTCATTTCGCTCTCGGTGTAGACATCACATCACCGAGTATAACAGCTACAGGCTACAGATGAAAAAGAGAAACTGAAAGCGTTCAATGAACTGTGGTCAGCACAAAGAAAATAAGTGCTAAAGCTCAGCTCGGAAAAAAGAGAGGATTTTTATATTTTAGAAATGCACTTTCTAACACTTTCCACAAATAGGGTACGAATTGGTGGCAATTGCGTTTTTTTTAAATGAATGAAAGGCACATCTTATTTTGAGAAACACACAATCACGTTACTGTGATTTTCTACCTATTAAAAAAAAATGTTAACCATATTTGGAATCAAATATATACGGTTAGTAAATAATTTCATTGCTTATTTTATCTACATACAAAATATAACCTATAACAAACAAATATTTTTCTTTAATTTATGAGAAATACAAGTTTCTCAATAGATACAAACCCTCACCATCACTTATCTTGGATGCATTCATTTATTACTATTTATTACATTTAAAAGAATTATTTTAATTGCAACTAGCCCCAACTATCCTTCACTACACTATAGCTTATCTTGAAATTATTAATTAATTAATTTAATTATTCATTCATTTAAAGTAGATTTATTATAGTTTATAGATTTGTATTAAATTAAATAAAAAAAATGTACGACTAACCCCAAGCCGCAACAATCTAGCCTTGACTACATTATAGTGTATCTGTAGAGTTATTTGTTTATTTATTTAGAATAGATTTATTACTATTTAAAGTGCCTCTATTATGCTAGTTTACATGTGTTTTGGAGTCTCCTATAACAGGTTTACATACATTAAAGGTCAAAAAAGCCTTTGATTTTCTCATTATATACATTGCAGCATCACAAGTCTGAAAATGACTCGTTCGAAGATTCAGGGTCCTTTCACACCTTGTTTGGTTCTGATTTTATGACTTTTCAGTTTGGTCCGAATCAAAATTACAGGTGAAACAGATGAAATGTGGTCTGACGAAAAGAGGTAGTCTTGGTCTGGATCAAACTGAACAAAGGATTGGTTCGTTTCTAGTGTGAAAGCATTTTCTGTATGGTGCGGACTTTCAGACCATTTACAGGAAGTTCCTGTTTATGTTTAAATATTATAATGTCATTTTTAAATTTTATCTCGGCTATATTGATTATGAAAAGTGAAAAGATGCGCAATATGTCAGAAGACAGAAGGTCAGAAATGATTTTGTTTTGTAGAAAACCTTTCTTTAAAGTGAATTTAATTTGTTATAAATTGTATCTTAATTTTAATCAATGTTTCATCAGCCAATTGCCTGGGTTTAATAAATAAGAAGAAAATTGGCTATAGCAGACAATAATCGTGACGGAGGTGCCGGAGCGATCACTTGCATTGCTCTTGAACATGTACTCATAAATAAACCCAAACTCCGCAGCTACTGCCTAATATTCCCCTAAGAAATGGGACACCACTACTATACCATTACACATCATCATACCCCGTTTCTTTTATTAGTGTCCTGTGACATTTAACCAGTATGAACAGCAATGAAGTGCGTAGGCTATATCTAACAGAAACCAGGCGCGAGAACGTTTAACAAATTACTCACTCCCAACAGAGTTTTGCGCTGTATTTGGACTTATATAAAATGGCGCTCGTTTTCAGTTCAAAAACGTTTCTTGGTTTAGAGAGTTTCTTAGAGTGATTTAACACTTGTGTTATGTTGCGGGTCAATTTGACCCGTTTTGAATTTTAAGTTGTCAGAAATATCAGTTAACCTATGTTTTTTTTATTTAAATTTTGTGACTTTTTCTCATTTAGGGTCATGAACATACATGTAAAGTTTCAACACGTTTTGACATATACACACACATTTACTGTTACGTTCGTGATGTTCACGGGTCAATTTGACCCGCATATTTTAATGTTCTAAGGCAACTGTAGAGACCCAAAATAATAAAATTTCTTGATTATATTTTATTATTTTAGTTTTTTCTAACCTATGAAGCTAAAAAAATTAGCTTTTCCCCATTTATTTCAATACAGAAATATTTTTTGAATGTCACAAATGGTAAAAATGAGCTATAATTTATTTTTTCAATCTATCTGAAATACTATCTAACCTACATTGTTTTTCTTGAAATTGTGTGACCTTTTCTCATTTAGGGTCATTAACATGCATGCAAAGTTTCAACATGATACGTTGTGAAATGTGCATATATCAA
This sequence comes from Gobio occitaniae, assembly GCA_033150135.1. Lineage (NCBI taxonomy): Eukaryota > Metazoa > Chordata > Actinopteri > Cypriniformes > Gobionidae > Gobio > Gobio occitaniae. The sequence continues at coordinate 90,900 of JARQWZ010003577.1, forward strand.
AATGTTATATGCTCTTGCTGTTTGTGGGTCAATTTGACTATTCAAAAGCAAAATACAAAACACTTTGTTGCATGTCAGAGCTTTTCAACTCTAGTCCTGAAGTGCCAGTGTCTTACTGAGATTAATAACTTCATGAAGCAGTGTTTTGAAATTTGCCATCACTGTATAAGTTGTAAAAGTAAAGTTTAAAACAAGTTATAGAAGTTTATGAACATGTAAAATATATAACTTATATATATTTTTATATTTTATATAAAATATACATTTTACAAAACATGTTCAACTCTAAAACCTCAAGAAAATCAAAGCTAAATATCTGAACAAATTCTGTGCCAAATTTTAGGTTGATATCTCAAAAAAAAGGATGTTTTTGTGCGCAGTACCAACGTTTTCCACTAGATGACATGTAGACTCTTCGATTTCCATATATGGTTTGAGTGATCTGAACATTATATATTCATACTTTTCAAAATATCTATGAAGTAGAAATCCTATTCAGAAGTAGTTTGGGCAGTAATGTTAATATTTGATTTGAATTCAATCTCTAAAAAGCATATAAAAAACATATGGACAGAGTCAGTTTGGCACCGCATCACAAATGATGAATCTATTGCTATTTATCTACTGCTCTGTCACCTCTTTTGAAAATTAGTCACCAAATATGAAAATTAGAGTCTGAAAGCTTTTAAGTGCTATATAGTTGGTCAAGATTGCTTTAGGTTTAGACTAAGATATTATTGTTCTAAATGTATAAAGGCAAGTGTCCCAAGGGCCAATCTTAAAAATAGTGGTTAAAAGTATTTTTATAAATCGTAAATTCAGGTATTTATTCTTTGTAATGTGTGAAAATTATTGATATTAAAAGTTAATTGTTTGTACCTGATTGTATATGTTTTTTCATAGTTTGATTTTTGGGAAATTGTATTGAATCCAATTAGGGTCAATTTGACCCGGACCATAACGAGTGTAACCAGAAATCGAACAGTGCACGATATTAAACACTGTTCCTGAACATTATCACCCCAAACGCTGCACATTTTACGGAGAATAGAGAGTTCAATGCAGCTCCGCACAAAAGCTTCTCCTGAAATGAATCAGTTCCCACTTTGTCGGGACGATCTGTTGTTTATGGATCACAACTTGTAAGTTTGTCTTATTATTTGTAGTTGTGTTTTCTATTAACACTTCCAATGATAAGTTTTATGTTGTTGCTCTGATGTAAACAAAGAGCAAAGCTTTGCCTCCGCTCGTCTTCTAGCCGACATTAGTGTTGATAGTGTTGACTGTAGCATTTGCTCACTCAATTACTGTTTGATTTACAATAGTTTTCAGCAGGGACGTCGTTAGGCCTATTTTAGGGGGGCTGAAGCTACCCCAAAATGTTCCTAAGCCCCCCTAAATGATAATAAGAACAACAATAACAATTTGATTTATCAATAACCGTATCCTCATTCATATTTAGACACAACAAATTATATATATCCAGCTACAAAAAAATAGCCGAGAAGTTGGACAGAACAGAAGTAGCCTAACAAAGAGTGGTTGTGCTATCAAGATGATGCACCGCATCTCGTTGCATTGGTGTGAACTGTGGCAGCCTTCAGAGCGTTGCAGACCGGAGCGCTACTGCAATTAACTGCCTGGAGGATTCATCTCGTCTCGTCGTTACCAAGGTTATAACCGTTAACGAAAATGAACGAAAACTAGGTGGGTTGTCCTTAACTGAAATAAAAATAAAAACGAGGCATTACAAAAAAACGATAACTAACCAAATCTGTAATGTGTGTTTGGCAAAAAAAAAAAAAAAAAATGATAGATTAAATGTACTTAGTTTTCGTCTTTATCAATGTCTTTCATAGAGCAAATAACGTTCAGATGCATTTCCGTTCCCTCACGCTCTCTCTCTCACATACACGCGCGCCACACACATACACGCGCGCACACACACACACACACACACACACACACACCGTCGTCTTCATGAGAACGAGTGTTCGACGTTGAAAGCAAGTTCGCGAAAGGTTGGTATCTCGTGAACACTATTACACAATCACACATTAAAAAGTGGTATACAAATATTTTTAATTCAGAATATAATTTTGTCAGTGTGTTAATGTCGACCCGAGAAGCAATTGCTACTTTAGAAAGTTAACTAGTCGCAAGTTTGAGGTAAAATACACTTGGGTTGTCGATGTCACACTATACACTAAAACACTATATAAGCTGTGATTCAAATATTAAATAATGTTATGTCATTAGGCTATTGTATAGGGTAAATTTAGTATAAGAAGTGAAAATTGTACAGCTGTGGACTGTGGTATTTGTAGCCTATAAACCTATAGGTTTAGCTAAATTTAGGTTTAGCTGTATACTTGTATTTTAGCTCAAAAATGGGTTGAATACATGCGGTTCTGTGTAATTAAATAGCATTATGTGGATAACTTATCTTATATAGAGAGGAATAGTATGCTATTACTTTATCATACATTTACATGAGCAGACAGATAGCATTTAAGTCATTGCTTAGTAACTCATAAGTGTAGCTCAGATGTGAGTGCAAAGATTTTGCAAACGCAAGTTACAAATACCCTGGGGGCTAAGCCCCCCCTGTCTTCCAATCCTAGTGACGTCCCTGGTTTTCAGACAAATATCACGATTAAATGGTATATAACATATCGAAAATGTATAAGAAACTTCCAAAGAAAAAATGAAAAACGTTTGAATCAGGCTTAAATTGGTTTGAAATGGACGCCATCCTTAATATTTACATCTGAGTAGAGCTCATGGTTATGGTAAGGGGCGGGACATTTCTCGAACATGCGGTGCCAATCACAACACACTGGGCCAGCTGACCAATCACAGCACATTTTGTATTTCAGAAGGAGGGGCTTCATCGAAACTAATGACGCGTTCGAGCCAGTAATAATGTAAAATATGTTGGGGTTTTTTGAACAATCAAGCATTAAAGCATATTCTAGTACACCCCAAGAGCAAAATCAAGACTTCGTAAAAGTGCTTTAAATTGAATGTTTGTTGCAAGAAAATAACACAACTCAGGGTTTTAAACTGTAGTCAGACGTTCTTAAAGTTTGATCACAGGGCTGCAAATCTTCCATAGTTATCTCTCAGCAAAACTCTTCTTTGAGGATTTGGGGAAAGTGCTGGCCTCCTGAGACCTTTTTTGAGAAACTTTCAGAAGCGATTGCTCACTCGCTGTTATCAGTACAGTGGCGTGTCTGAACAAATGGTGTTTGATGATAACCTTCCACAGAAACAGCTCTGAGCTCTTCTCCCTGCTAATATATGTTATCTAGGTTGTCATCCAGCACAAATACTGCAGGAAGCAAAACTGTCTGAATGGAAGAATGACTTCAACTTCGCCAAAGTCTTCTTTAGGTGTCTTGGCACAAATAGAGGTAATGTTTCACCTAGCCACGCTGCTTTGTGATGAGACCATCAGTAATGCTGCAGATGTGTCAGCAAAAGACCACGTTACATCAGCACAAACACACGCTCACAGGACAACAGCCTCTCTTTATATATATATATATATATATATATATATATATATAGCGAGAGAGAGCCAGCAGCCATATCACCCTGTAGCCCAAGACTGGTTTCCCACTGAAGCGAAGCAGGGCTGAGCCTGGTTAGTACCTGGATGGGAGACCAAACTGGGAAAACTAGGTTGCTGCTGGTAGAGGTGTTAGTGAGGCCAGCAGGGGGCGCTCACCCTGTGGTCTGTGGGGGTCCTAACGCCCCAGTATAGTGATGGGGACTCTATACTGTAACAAGCACCATCCTTCAGATGAGACATTAAACCGAGGTCCTGACTCTCTGTGGTTATTAAACATCCCAGGATGTCCTTCGATAAAGAGTAGGGGTGTAACCCCGGCATCTTGGCCAAATTTGCCTATTGGCCCCTGTCCATCATGGCCTCCTAATCATCCCAATATATATATACACTGATTGGTTTAATCACTCTGTCTCCTCTCCACCAATAAGCTGGTGTGTGGTGGGTGTTATGGCACAATATGGCTGCCGTCGCATCATCGCACTTTTGACCGGTACTGTATATACACTCTAAAAAAAATGGTGCTATATGGCACTAAAAATGGTTCTTTGATGAATAAAAAGTAAAAAAATAAAAATAAAAGAAACAATATCTATTTAAAATATAAATATTTTGTAACAATTTATTGCTCAAAACTTTTGGGTCAGTAATTATTTTTCTTTCTTTTATTCAGCAAGGATGTGTTAAATTGATTTCAAAAAAGTTATTAAAGATTTGAGTAAAGATTTATATTGTTAGAAAAGATTTCTATTTTGAATGTTTTCCTTCTTTTTGTTCATCAATAAATCCTGAAAAAATTATCACAGGTTATAAAAAAATATGAAGCAGCACAACTGTTTCCAAAATTGATAATAAATCATCATTAGAATGATTTCTGAAGGATTACTGGAGTAAAGATGCTTAAAATTCAGCTTTGATCACAGGAATAAATTATATTTTAAAGTATATTAAAATAGAAAATCATTATTTTAAATTGTAGTGATATTTCACAATATTACTGTTTTTCTGTATTTTTGATCAAATAAATGTAGGTTTGATGAGCATAAGAGACTTCTTTAAAAACATAAAAAATAGTAATGTTTCCAAACTTTTGACCAGTACTGTGTATATATATCATCATAAATGTCAATATTATATAGTTTAGGAAACTAATATTCAATATGTTTCCTTAATTTTCTGTAAGCATAATCATCTTAATCGGTTACAGATGGTCAAAACAAGGCCCTGAAAATAAGAGCCGATGCATGCATTAAAAAAAATTAATTAATAACTATCCCTGTGCATTTAATAATTAAATCAGTCGATCACTCACCTGTTCACACTGTCATCAGAAAATCAAGTTGTCATATCTAAGGACTTTTTAATGTCTGAAATAATCTCATTGGAACTGAAGGTGGCGCTATAACAGTGGAAAACATTAATGTACATGCAACTTCGTTGAATATTATTAATGAACTATTGGTTAAAGCTGCACTATGTAACTTTTCTGTCCACTAGAGGTCGCCTATTCAAAACAAAGGCGTAGTTTGATGACGCCACGTTTGAGCGAGGAATCTTGGGACATGTGGTCTTCACCTCAACAGCCGGTGGGAAAGAATCGGGATAGGACTCGGGCAGAAATCATGTTGATGGATGTGATTATTAACGTTACTGTAGTGAAGCAGAGCAGGAGCGAGTGTTGTGGAGCTGAGGAACCGCTGGAACGATTGTTAATAAGATGAACGCAACACACGCCTCGCGACTCACGAGCAGCCGGACTTTTATTATGCCACAGTCGCCGGCACCACTTCCTCCGCTCATGAGTGTGAGGTTGATCATATTAGACACATCTGAGTGTGTTGATGATGTGATGACGTTACTCTGTGCGTTCTCTCAGCGGCTGCTATGAAACTTGTTCACACTGCAGTGAGAGTAAAGCGTTTCTGCAGAATAAAACCGGAAACCGAGGGGAACGCAGATATGATGTCATCGACAGGCCACGCCCTCACACGTCCCGGTTTCCTCGGATAAAATAGCATTTTCTCACGATTTACAAATAGTTGGAAACATTTGGGATTTTGTAAGTAACCACCTGAACAAAATATATAACATTAGCCTTGTGGTTTTTGGATATTTTACTGAATTTATTTTACATAGTGCACCTTCAACACACAACAGTTTTAGAATACAAATTATTTAGTGCGCTTATAGACTGTTTAGGTGTGCTTTTATTTTGAAAATATCTTGTCACGATACTTCCTGTTTGCCGTTAACACTTGACATTTGATCTCTGGGGCGTCAGACCAGCATTTTAGCAGCAAATGTCATACTCAAAATCAACACCAACTGATTTCCATGTGTAATTTCATTGGTGAGATGAAGCATAACTGCTAGAGTCTGTGGTTCATCTGTCAGGATAGACATCACTGAGTGTAAGAGCTCCGGGCTGAAGAGGATCCGCAGTGATCAATGAATCATGACGTGTGAGGAGAACAGACCAAAACTGCCCTAAAGCACTGAGTCCGGTAAGAAACAACTTCAGTTCACTCTGTCCATCTGTGTGTTTTTCTCTCACTCTCAGTAAAGCACTTCTTTTTAATAGAATATAGAAAAATATATGTATTGTGTAAAATGATATGATTTATTTGTGGCCACAATATCAACATTGACCGCCACAAATAGATTTCAGTTTTTCCCATTCATTAACTGTGGCAGCCCGAAAATATATTTAACCTTCTCATAAAAACATAAAGCTCTTTAATGTCGTTGTTTTGCGCTATTGCTGTCAAACAAACTAAAATCTAAAGCTCGATAAGGCTTTGGGCCCTTGCAAATTGCAAAAGACTCTGTTTGCGCTGCGTAAAGAGAAGTGCACGCTTCGTTTTAGTAGTTTCCTGCCAAAATAAAGACTTTTCTGTGTTCATTTTGCACACTGAATATGGGTTGGAGCTCTTCATAAGTCCACCAGATTCATGAATTTAACATTAAAATGCACAACATTTTCTTACGGGGGGACATGCCTCCGGACCCCACTAGAGGGACCGAGGTTAGCCCACCACAGTTTTACCAAAATCCTGTGGGAAACACTGTACCTTCTCCTACTTCAGTTTTAATACTTGAGTTCAGTTGCTCAAATTGGCTCACAAACTGTTAAACTCACTTGTATGACAACATAAAAGTTGCTTAAATTATTTAGATGAGTTATGTAAAAACATTCTTAAAGGGGTCCTAATGTGCTTTTCCACTTTTTCAACTTTACTTATATGTGATGTCGCTCAAAGTCCACTCCAAAGGGAGATATTATTTAACAGAATCCCCTTTCCAAGACCTACAACAAACGACTTTTTTCCAGGCTTTGTGAAGTCATAATGTCACTCATTGTTACTCATTTAAATAACGCCCATGCACTGCAAAATGTTTCCAGTCCAAATATAAAAAAATTCTTAAATCAAGATGCTTTTACTGGATAAGTGAAATGACATAAGATATTTTTTCTTGTTTCTGTTTGAAATCTTGTTATTTTTCTTATGCCACTGGCAGATAATTTTGTTTGTTTTAAGCAAAAACGCACTTCATTTTGTAAGTAAAAATATAATATGCCATTTTACTTAGTAAAATTCTTTAAGAATTTTTAGATATGTAGATATTTACAAGACAAAAACACTAAATAAGAAAAGCATTTTTTGTAGTGCAGAATACGCAAAAAAGGGGTTGAGTCCTGGTTGAGCTGCTGTCAAAGAGATGCTGTGTTTTCCACCCGTTTCCAAAACTCATTTGTTTGACCTTCCTAAGGCTGATGAGAGTGATTTAAAATGGATATTAAACACTGTTCCTGAACATTATCACCCCAAACGCTGCACATTTTACGGAGAATAGAGAGTTCAATGCAGCTCCGCACAAAAGCTTCTCCTGAAATGAATCCGTTCCCACTTTGTCGGGACGATCTATTGTTTATGGATCACAACTTGTAAGTTTCACTTATTATTTGTAGTTGTGTTTTCTATGAACACTTCCAATGATAAGTTTTATGTTGTTGCTCTGATGTAAACAAAGAGCAAAGCTTTGCCTCCGCTCGCCTGCTAGCCGAAATTACAGTATTGATGTAGTGTTAAGGCCTGTACACACCGGGACGAATATCGCGCGCACTTATCGCTAGTGTTTTTCGTGATGTTTTTCGGCGCGTCTTGAGTGTTGACATCCAAGCGATTTCCACTGGCGATGCGGCGAGTGAACGTGCAGATTCAGTAGATGCGCTCCTGCTACACAAGGTGGTGTACGCTTCTGACACTCGCTTGTCACACAGAAGAAGAAGAGAGACAGTATTTACGTGCTTGCCAAAACCACAGATATATTATGTCTATGGCCAAAACCATTCACACACTTTTTGCTAACTGGCAAGCAGCATTAGCAGCTCATCTTCTTCTTTGTCTACTTACTACTTCTTCGTCGTATCAATGTGTGCTCGGCGAGAGCGTTTTGTGCTTGAGCGCCACCAAGTCGTGTTTTACTGTCACTTCAGCAGCTCCAGGCATGTCAACAAAAGCGGCAATCTTATTGGTCGGACAGTTTTTAACGCGCCGCGTCAAAATAAAAAAACGAACCCGAGGCGTTTTTTAAAAATGACGCATTTACGCCTGGCGTTTTGCGCGTCGGTGTACACACTCACATTGGTGCCCTTTGTTTAGTCACAAGGCGTTCAACTTTCGGCGATAAACGCGCGCGAAAATCGTCCCGGTGTGAATTGGCCTTCAGTGTTTGTAAGATCTTAGGAAAATTACCCTTGGTTTTGTGATTGATTACTGTATTGCCATAGTTTTCCGACAAATATCATGAAAAGAAAAACATAGCCTACCATTCTGAAAAATCCTGTGAAATCCGTTTTGGATGATCCTCTTGTTGGAAATAAACGGCACGTTCGAGCTAGACTGGGTAGAGAGGTGCTGTAATAGACCCTTTTCACATTTCCGGGGTATTCAGAGCGGAAGTCGTCATAGTTGAGTTAAATATTATAGCTGTGAATGAGTGAATACATTCAATATTTTTTGTGTGTGCCCATTTGCTCACATAGCAAAAGAAAAACACCACAGTAGTGATTTCACAACTTTCAAAAAGAGGGAAAAAATAGAGTGAGATTCATAACGGCAGTAAAAAGAGAGAAATATGTGATTTTTTACCATCACTCCCATAGACGCTATTACTAAACACCCTCACAGCAGCGGTGACTTTTTTTATTGTAATTTGATGCAAAAGTAATAAAATACAAAGTGACATAAGATATGTCTAGTGTTATGTCAAAGTATTTTATTAGTGTTATAAATGTACATACATTTTTTTTTAAATTAAAAAACAAAAAACTTTGCAGGATTTACGATATTGATGACCGTTAAAACGCGTCATCACAGTCTGTGAAAAGGGTCTATAATGAAAAATAGGTGAAAAATACAACCCGAACTCCTGGCAATTCGTACATCTTTTACGAGGTGGCTAATACGTACGAATTTGTACGATCTCACTCATACGAATGTGCGCGATTTTTGCTAAATCGTACGTATCTGACGAGTTGCCAAGAGTTGACAAATTCGTATGAATTCGTGCGAATGACCTACCTCTAACCCACCCCTAAACCTACCCGTCACTGGGGTTTAGACAAAACATTCAAATTCGTACGAGTGAGGTCGTACAAATTCGTATGAATCAGCCACCTCGTAAAAAAAAACGTACGAATTGGTCGTGAGATAGCATTGGAACAATAATGTTTTTTGAGCAATCAAACATGAAAACACATTCTGCTTCTCCCGACTTTGTGAAAGGGCATAATAGGACCTCTTTAATGTAAAAACATTATGTTGCCAGTTGTTACAGTGCATATAAATATAATGTTATTTTATCGTGTTATGTAATATAGTTGTATTTTCATGTTGTGGTTCCTTTAGTATTTAGTAGTAATAAATATGTCGCATTTCACAGACATTGATTTTCATCTTTTATATCTAAATAAAAAGCATGAAATTCAGTGTTTAGATAAGATTATGTGAACTAACTTGAGTCAGGAAGCAAGGCGGATCGTTTTGCAAATGAAAAGGAAAAAGAGACAGTTGAGTTAGGTTTGGCGACTACATTATAGATAAATATAATAAACTAAAGATGCCCGAGGGGGTGTGTATCCTGTGAGAGGACAGCAGTTTTGTGCTTCAGTGCTTTAGTTCACGGCCTGTCCCTGTAGCGTTTCCTCCTCTCCTGAGAGGATTTCAGGTCGGCGGCCCTCTCTCACCTCCACACACTGAAAACACTCGCTCTTTCTTCAGGGCCTTTTGAAGCATGCTGTGCTGTTGGCCAAACATCTTTACTGAATTACATAATCCATATGAAGGTCGATGTAGTGTGTAAAAGTGCTTGTCACATGATTCTCATGTGTTTAGACTCTTCTAAGACTCTCCTTCCCCTTCAGGTGGTTTGGCACATTATAGCCTAATTCAGGAGAGTCATCATTTTGATGAAATATTTAATATATGTTATTTGCAATGATTTTGCTGGTGAAATAAAATTAAGCGACATTCCTCCGCAAATGTTTTATGCAATATTCCAATTTTCCATTTTGCAACATTGCTATTGTCATGATGATTTTTTGCTATTAATGATGATTAATTTCATTTTTGCTATTCATAATTTTCACGTGACGTCACACCATTATAGGAACGCCCACCTGGAGGGCAAAACATTTCCTCCGTTGCCCACCAGTCATTTTTACCAGGTTTGTAGTCAGTTTTAATGTAGGGATATTAAAAGACCACATTCAATACACACACGTTGCATACTTTGTACAGGCAAGCAAATTAACTATATTCATAACTATGTTAATGCAACACAAGGTTTCTCGTTAAGTGTTTTTCCAATCGAAAAACCATTTTAAAGAATACACGTTCATATTCTTGGCTCATCTACTCGCCTGTATATAGTTTGCATCATCAAAAAGGTGTAAACTGCCTTTAATCTTTTAATATTACTGTACATTAAGGCACATTAACCCTTAAACAGGCACGACTGGAAAATGATCAGCAAGAAATAATTTCATGTCACTTCTTATTTCATCTGGACTTAAGTAAAACATATCTAAAGGATTTTTTTTAAATATTTGATGTAGTTTTGATTTTATGTGTTGTAACTCCCAGTTCATGTTTCCTGTTTAGGGTATAAAAAAAGGATTATCCACACAGTATTGACCAGGGGCGTTTCTAGGATTTCCATTTTAGGGGGACTCAGCCCCCAGTGAGGATATGGAAAAAAAAGACTTTAGTTAGACTTTACACTCTAAAAAATGCTGGGTTAAAAATAACCCAGCGGTTGGGTTAAATGTTTGCTTAAAACAACCCAATTGCTGGGTTCAAACAACCCAATCGCTGGGTTAAAACAACCCAATTGCTGGGTTTGTCCATTTTCAACCCAACTTGGGTTATTTTTAACCCAGCATTTTTTAGAGTGTAGTTTAGGGTCCAATTCTCACTATTAACTAGTTGCTTATTAGTATGCATATTAGGATATTGGCTATTTATTATTACTTATACCTATAAAGCAAATATTAAACCCTCATTCTGCATGACCATATTGTTCATCCCTTAATCCTACAATGGCAGGTTTATAGTCACTGAGATCCCAAAATGTGAGGTTTGGGGGGCATGACCCCTCGAGGAAATTTTGATTTCTATGATCTACACATGTGCATTTTAAAATGTTCTGAACGCCAAAAAATTAGATAACAATAGCTTGAAAACCATGTCAGTGGGCAGATATGACTGATAACGTTTTTCCATTTTTGTCAGTGAAGAAAGTAAACATATGTTTAACTGATATTTATATGTTTTATGAATCATTTTTGTAGACATGTTAATTTGCTGAAGGCTACCAGGAAAGCTAGGTAACTACATTTATGAAATTAATTCACAATATGGACACATTCATTACTTATCTTATGCCCAATACAGGCTGAACAAAGCTGAACTTTTTTATTTACTGAGAGCTACACATGGAATTATTAAATGTACAATATGCACACATGTATTACTAATATTACTTTGTTAGTATTCCTTGTTTGTTAAGTGACATAGGCCTATTTCAAATCAAAATGGCAAAATTAGACAGAAGTTTAATAATTTGGCTGACTATTTTTGTCATTTGTTTAACATTTCTGACTTAAAGAAGCAGCTGTCAAATATGAAATGTTTAGTTTAGCTACATATATCTCACTTGACGTCGAGTCCTTTTGCTAAAATTCGCACTCAGCCTCAGCAGCATCTGTGCGTACATAAAGCCCGCCTAACATTACTCTGATTTGATTGGTTTTCTCAAATATTTTGACATTGACGAGCGGTGACAGACCAATGAGGCTCAGATCAACACACACACCTCTGCTTCTGATGTGCGCCCTATTCGCCGCCACAGCAGATTGAAGAACACGCTGATTAAAAGACGGGACGAAGCCGAAGCCTCCCGCCAGTTTCATATGTTTGAAAGGTTAATCACACATTTTTTAGGGGGGCTGAAGTCCCCCTTCTCAATCTATGTATTTTGAGTAAAAAAAAAAAAACAATTGCACTAATAAGAATTCTTTAACCTGGCGTCGGTTCATCCCGATCGGCCCTTTAATTCTAGCGGTTTTCTGGTTAATCTGTTTTTAAAGCAGCACTAGGTAACTTTTCAACCTTTATAATATATTTTCAAACCTCTTGTGATCATACATCGACTTACAATAGGTTGAATGACACGTCTGCCATAGCCTGGCATATCGTTTTTAATCGTACTTTTAAACTTCGGGTTTCGGGTAGTAACCCGAGAAAAAAAAGAACTACAAAATTCGACTGCTTTACGGCATATACGTCACTTCCACCACCACCCCCACTTCCTTAAATTCGGGCGTGCGAGCCAAACTATCATTTGTTTGCCGAATGTTATAGTCATGGCCGAAGCAGCACAGAAAAATAACAAAGCAAAGGTTTTGTCGGAGGAAAGCAAAAAGAGGAAACGAGAAAGTGATGGGATTAAAGGCAGGACGAGGATCAACATTGGGCCAGCGTTTGCTCGCGGGCGTGAGCTGGAGGAGGAAGGGGTACATTCTTGCAAGTAAATACATATGATAAGACGTACAAAATCATATTTTAGGATACCTAACATGTCTGTGATATTGGTTTATTTGTCTTGCCTCAAGCTATAATGCAAATCGATTTTTCACATTTGCAGATTCATCTAGGGTAGCTTGATATTATAATATTGATGATATATGGTTATTTCCTACCACTCAAACATTGAATTGAAGTATCATATAGATTCTGTAAAACGGGAACCAATAGACTAGGCTACTATAATGACGTTGGCTTGTAAACGTGAGCATCGTGATCATTTGGCGTTTGAAAGAAATAAAATCCATGAAATTATATTCATATGACATGCTGAAACATATTCCACTGTACCTGGGATGAAGACATTTCACACGCGACGCAAGCAGAACACCTGCAGTGAACTCCTGCAGTGTTCAGGGTTATTATAGTTGTCATGTCAATAAATGCACGTGCGATGCATCCCCTGATGTAGGATGACAGTTTACGACAGTAGTAGAGGACAATACTGTTTCCCAACTGTAGGGGGACCCCGAGAGCAAAAACTACCTAGTGCTGCTTTAAAATGAAGTGGTGCAACACAACTCGATTTAGATAAAACCCAGATCAACAAATCCTTGCTTAGCTTTATTGGTGCAACTCACCCTATCAGTGTTTTTCACGTTAAGCATTTTAAAAACATCCAGTGATTGACAGTGATTGAAATGCTGCAGCAGGTGCTGTGTATGGATCACAAGTGCCCAAAACGTGAATCTTGTTCACATATTTTAGTTTTTAAGATGGAAAATTGACAGGCTTGTGCTGCAGCTCTATGGCTGTTTTGCCCTCCAGGCCTCCGCGACACTGAGTTAATGATGAATTAATGAATTAATGATGTTTATGAATGATGACTTTTGCTATTAATTTTCCTATTGAGTGCTTGTTGTCACCAAGCGGCAACCTCCCCCAGTTTCTCTTGAAGCCAATACGGAAGTGACTTAAACTGCAATTCATCGACTGGCCACTAGAGACAAACTCCAGAAGGAGCAGAATCTCATTGAGCCTCATGTAAAAATCCCCAACTTTACAGCAGAAGAACACATGTTTACAGTCTGGGACAAATTGTGGTTTTCGTCTGTATATCTAATTTTGCCTTTCATGACGACTGTGAGGGGGGTGAATGTTTTTATAACTCATTCGTTTACATTATATAAAGCCTTAAAGTTCTGCATAATTAAGGGCGTGGCCACTTTGAGTGACAGTTGGATTGCCATTTGTCTACTTGTCATCACCTCAGCTCCGCCCACGTCCCGCCTCTTTGCCCATTTTCTGTTATCCAGGAGTGACGCGCGGCCAAGATGGCGACGGCCAGCTCGACCCGACTTTACGCTTCAAAACTGCTCTTCAGAATCCTATCGGTGACGTCACGGACACTACATCCATATTTTTGTACAGTCTATGGTTGTTACACATTATTTCTTTTTTCAGATTTACATTTTTTAAAAGCGGCAAGTTTGGTAAGTTTGATTCAGTTTCTGAGAATCGTTTCCAAAACTTCAAAAATTCAGCGATTAATTTGCATTGAATGCTCATTAAAGTCACTTTTAACAGAAAAAAAATACCGCACAATGTAACTTTTCTGTCCACTAGAGGTCGCCTGTTCAAAACAAAGGCGTAGTTTGATGACGCCACGTTTGAGTGCAGAATTGGGACATGTGGTCTTCACCTCAACGCCGGTGGGAAAGAATCGGGATAGGACTCAGGCAGAAATCATGTTGATGGATGTGATTATTAACGTTACTGTAGTGAAGCAGAGCAGGAGCGAGTGTTGTGGAGCTGAGGAACCGCTGGAACGATTGTTAATAAGATGAACGCAACACACACCTCGCGAGCAGCGGGACTTTTATTATGCCACAGTCGCCGGCACCACTTCCTCCGCTCATGAGTGTGAGGTTGATCATATTAGACACATCTGAGTGTGTTGATGATGTGATGACGTTACTCTGTGCGTTCTCTCAGCGGCTGCTATGAAACTTGTTCACACTGCAGTGAGAGTAAAGCGTTTCTGCAGAATAAAACCGGAAACCGAGGGGAACGCAGATATGATGTCATCGACAGGCCACGCCCTCAAACGTCCCTGTTCCTCGGGTAAAATAGCAATTTCTCATGATTTACAAATAGTTGGAAACATTTGGGATGTTGTAAGTTCTCAACTGAACAAAATATATAACACTAGCCTAGTGGTTTTTGGATATTTTACTGCAAAAATGTTACATAGTGCACCTTTAAAATACATGCATATAAATATTGCTGCATATCAAAATAGGCCTTTATTATCATGCTGTGCATATTATCAGATGATTTACGCATTTAGCAGATGCATTTATCCAAAAATGACTTGCAAAAGAGGAGCAAAAGCAATTTGTCAAAGAGCAAACAGTAAGTGTGATTATTAGACAACTTGTGTTGAAATGAAACATGCATTTATTTTGAATCCACACGTTTGCTGTATTTTGTAAAGTGTAGCACATTCTGGTCATTTATCATTGCCATTTAAATTGGCTCAAAATCTGCACTACACTGTACAAACAACAAATAAGTATTAAATATACCTCTTGTAACCCAATTGAGAAAGTTGCTACATGGAAAAAGTAGCTTTCTGCATTTAAGCAACACGAAACGAACCATATGAAATTAAAATAGCAGCTTTAAGGCATGCTAGTTAACTGCAAAATGATGCTCTTAGCCTAAACAAGTACAAACACACAATGCCTTCAGTCGTCTCACTCCCAGAAGAACACTTTAATGAAGTTAGATGAGTGAGTCTTTACTTTAGGATGAGGAAATCACACAACAGTCTGTTCATACTGGCGTTAAGAGAGCTGTGAGAAAACGGGAATGTTTTACTGTATATTTTATGGAGAAAATGTGTGTGTGGTGCTTTGGCTGCGGTGTTGTGAATGGTTGCCAGAGTGGTTTGGTATACGTGGTTGCTTTCTTTTAACTAGTCAAAGTTCCAACCTCAAGCACCAGTTCTGGCCCTAACCCATTCAATTCAGATGCTTTATTCGAGTTTGGCCAATTACTTTATATTTGAATATGTATAAAGTACAAGTGTGACCAACTGATAATGTGTTAGTGATTCTTTAAACTTTCAGATACGTGTTAAGAGATGTTTTAAATGACACGTTAATAAAGCTGACGATGACCAGCAGCCAATTAGAGGCTAGACTGTTTTAACTCTCTGGGGTTCTTCATTTATGGGTCACACTCAGGACCTTCGGGTCAAAAATGATTAAGATAAAAAAGATTTGAGTAAAATCAATGAAATATATTTTTGTTCAATAATATTTTCTTTTTTGGTGTTTTGAGATAATTTTATGATTTATAATTAATATTTATGCAATAATTATGACCCATTTTTTCCCATTGAATATAATAAAAAAAATGTGTGTATATATATATATATAATTTTTTTTTTTTTTTTTTTTTTATTAAAGCTGTATTTCATTTTAGAGTCAAGCCTAGGCCTCATGAAAGCAATTTTTCAAATGAGATTGGTGCCATCCGGTGGACACATTGAGCATTTTTATCACGCAATAGCACATTTTTACCACTATAGTGGATCTTGCGTTTTATAAAAAAAATAAAAAAATCGTAGCTTCATCGGAATGGTCCGAAACTTGGTGACTTTATTGGTACTTGGTATATGAACACCCAACAAAAATTGGACAGGATTTGAAAAGTCTAAGTGGTCGTAAAAAAAAACAGACAAAAAAGCTCACACACACACTTATACACACAAAAACATACGCACACACAAATTAACGCGTGCCATTCCAAAAGCTAATTGTGTTTGTGTATAAGTGTGTGTGTGTGTGTGTGTGTGTGTGTGAGTTTTTTGTCTGTTTTGCACTCTTGATGTTTTAGAGATTCACCCCTTCACTGTTGAGTCCTTTTTTTTGCATCATGGCTGATTTGTAGATTGTACACACAAAAAAACTCTGTATTTTCACATTTTTGCCAATTTCCCATTCATTTCCGATGGGGGTCATTTTTGACCCGAAGACCCTGAGTGTGACAATTTTTTTTACGACCACTTAGACTTTTCAAATCCTGTCCCAATTTTTTGGGGTGTTCATATACCAAGTACAAATAAAGTCACAATGTTCCGTACCATTCCGATGAAGCTACGATTTTTTAAAAAAAATTCTAAAATGCTTTGGGTCATTTTTGACCCGAAGAACCCCAGAGTGTTTTAAAGGAGCACAGTTCATTCAGAAAGGAAAAATAATTATATACTATAATTTATGCACCCTCATGTTCTTCCGCTGTATTTTTCAATGCAACACAAAAGGACACATTTCAAAGAGGAACGGACAGACATTAGAGTCAGTACTCACTGAAAATCTTCAGTTTTTGTCTGTTTATCAGTGGCTTCAGAAGACTTTAAATATAGGTAAACAAACTTTATGGAGCATTTTGGTCAGGATTGCACATACACTCTAAAAAAATGGTGCTATATGGCACTAAAAGTGGTTCTTTCTAGTGTGTTTTTCTCACTATAGTCCCCTTTATCTGCTTGCGTAATCTGCTTACATCCATTTAAAGGTGCTTATACAAATCATTTTAATTGAAAATACTCTTCTTCGGGTTTATGCATCCAACATTAAGCATAGCCGATTTAAGTTTGGAAACAATATGTTGTATTTATAATGTCACACTTACTACTTATCTAACAGTTTAAATGTTTTTTCATACATAATAATATATAGAGATGGATTTTAGGAAGGGAGTCCCTCATAAAAGGTTCATCATATTTTGGGGTCCTTGGCATCATAAAGTTTGAAAACCCCTGAGCTAGACTGTGCATTCAATAAATGGGTAAAAATTGGGAAATTAGATGAGCATAAGAAATAATAATTAAAATATGAGAATATATATATTTTTTTAAATATAGAATATTAATATATAGAATAAAACATTCTATAAAAATTATGTAAAAAAAATATTATATTGTCATTTAAAATACTTACTACATTATAATTTATAAATAAAAAATATTATTTATTTAGTATATATTGATTAATATATATGTTGATAATTTATTAATAAATATAATTAGTACATATAAAAAAAATACACACACACACACACACATACACATTTATACTCAATATTATATGGAATGACAAATAATACAAATATTACAATTATTATTAATTATTATATTATTATATAATTAATAAATATTAAAATATTGTATATAAATAATAATCATTTTATTTTTTTATTAATTATATAATATTTTAATAGTTTGGTATTCCAGATCATATTGATGATCTGGAATCCCATAATGACAGAATTTTCGGTTTAGTTGTGTGCAAACAAAACAACAAATTGTTTTATATAAATATACAATGTAACTAAAATAAAATTTGAATGTGTCTTTTATTTTCATTGTCTTGTCTACTCTTGTCACTATGAACCGGGATGGCAAATCTAGCAGAGATAAATAAATAGATAAATGTTTAATTTAGTTGAACTTTTAAAGATTCCAGTGAAGCCTCCGAACCGAAACTTGTCATTTCTGCTGTCAAACACACACTGAACCGTAACCGCTGCTCTTTCGTTCCTGTGATTCCCACACCAATTATCCACAGTCCCTCCCTTCGGGTTTGAGCTTCTAATCAGCATTGATTTCCTCTGAATCCATGAGTGTGATCACCACTACTGGGAGTAAATTACCCTAAAATACCACGATCACGCTGCAAGGACAAATGAGTCCTCAAGAGCTGCGTTTGTTTAAAGTCAGCATGAAACGGGAGTCGAGATAGTCTTTCTTCCCTATAGTGACGCATATCTGAGAGAAACAGCTTCTCAAACAAGAACAAATGTAGGGCGGGGCTTAATTTTGTCCACTGGGAACTGATTGGATGGTTGTGGTTTGCTATTGGCTGATCTCCTGTGAGTGACAGGTGGCCCTGCCCTCGTCATCAAAGAAGAGAAGTGATGCTACAAGCTATTATAATAATAATAATGTGCTCATAACACCATAATAGTCATAAAAATATCCATTTTGATTTCATATAGTGACTTTAAATGATAAAATACACATAGTATGTGACAATCAGCATAAAGTTTGTGCCAAAACGATTAAAACATTTTTGTAAATTTAAATAAAGCTACTAAACAAAGAAGGAGAAATGTTTCCAATTAACTGATATAATAAAAATAATTAATAATAATAATGCAATAAGTTGAAGCAATAAAATTACAAACTAGAAATAAATAAACAAAAATGAACTGAAATAAAATAAAATTTCCTAAACAGTAAAATCACGACAAAATTACTAAAAATTACAATGAAAAACGTCATTCAAAATATTAATAAAATAGTAAATGTAAAAAATAATAAAGTATATAAATAATACTAGACCATTTGATTGACATGTAAAGTGACCAATTTTGGTTGTAGCAGCCAATCAGATTTGAACTGCTGATTTCAAGCGATATGTTTAAAGATTATTGCAAAATACACTCTAAAAAATGCTGGGTTAAAAATAACCCAAGTTGGGTTAAAAACGGACTAACCCAGCAATTGAGTTGTTTTTAGCAAACATTTAACCCAACCGCTGGGTTAAAACAACTCAAATGCTGGGTTAAAACAACCCAATTGCTGGGTTAGCATTTTTTAGAGTGTATGCATATATATATATATATATATATATATATATATATATATATATATATATATATATATATATATATATATATATATATATATATTCAAATATTTATGTTTTTTTAGAGCATATAGGGCGACAGACTCGATTATGTCATTTGTGGTGCTTCACTGGAGTGGGCGGAGCTAACAGGATCTTTTGAAATGCTTCTCTGATTGGTGTAATTTTCTGTACAGCATAGCATCATGGGTAATGTAGTTTTTCACCATGGATTCCACTTTTGTTTTAAGCTTTAACAGAAGCTCATACCATCGATTAACAGCCTCGTCGTAGCTCACATAAGGTCGCGTTTAAAGGTTTACAAGTAATGGTTAAAAATCAATTTCCCTGTGGAGAAAATGAATGGAGTTTTTACTTCCGGACTGTTCCTTGAGTCGGTCAGCGGATGGAGACTGCAGTGAACTCATACTGAAGAATTATACAGCTGCTGTAAAGATAACAGAGGTGGTCGTAATGTTTTAAGCGCCACGCACATTAATGGAAATGTGAATTAGCAATCTCACAGGAGGAGGGCTGGCGTTTATGTACAACACGAGTTATAAAATTATGAAAATCTGCATTGGGCTTTGATGCACTAGAAACAACGTGGTCTAATTGATTTGGATATTCTAATTACATTTCTCCAGTCTCATGTCTCATTAGCAAACGTAAAAATAGAGGGCGAGTAAAAGCTGACATTAATTCAGGCAATCTGCCCATGGGATTCACCAATAAAACACACACACACACAATGGAAGAGCTCATTACATGCACACAATCACGCATAAAGGCTGACTCAGCTTTCCTCTGTTTACATCAATTAGAGAGAGCTTGCGTGTGTACACACGGATCCCTCCTCCGGTCAGCCCAGGGGATTGTGGGTCGGCGGAGACACGGCCGGTCTGTATAGAGATGCACACAGCGCCGGCTGTCCGGCTCAAATCAGCTGATCGGACAGGGAATCGTTCAGCCGGAAGAGATGTGGAGCACACACTGAGAATTGTCGGATGTCCTGGACGCTCCTGGACCATATAAGAGGTCAAGCTCTGACCAAAGCATTACAGCAATCCATACGACCCCTATTATATTCCATCTCCTTATTTGTATGAGGAACAATACAATTCCTAACTTTGTCAAGAAGAGGCATTTGATGTGTACAAAAATATTCACCAAAAATGTTTTATAATGCTAAAACAAGTTTTAAATATTTATATATATTTTTTTTATACTTGTCATTAAAATATTGATTGATTGATTGATTGATTGATTTGAAAGAAATATATAGAATTAGTGAAAATTTTAATTTTTCTTCTATGTGTACAAAAAATATATACCAAAAATAATTTACAAATTTAAAATGTATATAAAAATATAATATAAATATACTTTTCCCTGTAAAAACTATGTAATATACATATATACATTCATATATATATACACACACACACACATATATACATACATATACACACACACACACACACACACACATATACATACATATGCACACACATATATATATACATACGTGCATACATATATACACACACACATATATACATGCATACATATGCACACACGTACACACACACACACACACATATATACATGCATGCGTACATATATACACACATACACATATATACATACATATACACACACATACACATATATATATACATACATATACACACACATATATGTATATATATATATAAATAAACATTCTGTACATACATATACACACACACAAACATACATACATACATACACACACACACACATATATACATATATATATATATATATATATAGTATTAAATTAATAGAAAAATATATTAACACAATGACAAATGTAAATTAAAAAAATATTTAAATGAGAAATACACATTTTTATTTAATTGCAATACACACACACACACATACACATATATTTATATTAATAAATCATTATTTAAATATGAAATTTGTGTGTGTGTGTGTGTGTGTGTGTGTGTGTGTGTGTGTGTGTGTGTGTGTGTGTGTGTGTGTGTGTGTGTGTGTGTGTGTGTGTGTGTGTGTGTGTGTGTGTGTGTGTGTGTGTGTGTGCACGCGCGCGCGCGCGTGTGAGTCGCAATTCAATCAAAATTAATTCATTTTAAATAATCATTTATTTATTTATTTATTTATGTATTTATTTATTTATTTTTCAAATGTGTCATTAAAATCTATTAAAGTGAAATTAAAAATAATTTATT
>JARQWZ010003577.1:117500-152846 GCA_033150135.1 Gobio occitaniae
TCCTGTCAGCTGAGATACGACCAAAACTAGTCCAGTTTGGATTGTATGTTGTATGGAAAGCCATTTTGACTTTTAATCATCAGGAATTACTATATATATATAATGTAATTCTTGATATCTGTAAATGTATGTTCACTATAGTTAAATCTCACCATAGGCTGCTATTCTGCCATTCTTAGTAAAAATCATATTTTTTTTTAGATAAATAATTACTTTGTTACTAGTAAAATTGTAAATTTCTGAAATCAAGAACACAATTTTTCACTAGTTGAAATGTTAAAGGTGCACTATGTAACTTTTCCGTCCGCTAGAGGTCGGAACACGTCCCGGTTCCTTGGTTAAAATAGCAATTTCTCCAGTTTACAAATAGTTGGAAACTATTCAAATATGGAATAAGTACTCAAATTAACAAAATATATAACACTGGCCTCGTGGTTTTTGGATATTTTGCAAAAATGTTACACAGTGCAGCTTTAATTCTTTATAGCTATAAATGTCTTTCTGATCTCAATATAATTTCAGATATCTAAAATGGCTGTCTTCAATCACATTCATGATATCAGAAATTAACATTGTCACTAGCGACAATCGAATAATTGATATCAAAAAATTATGATTTTTACTAGTATGAATTTTATTTCTGATGGGAAATTTGGAATTTCAACTAGTGAGAAATCAATTCTTGATATCAACAATTGAGTTTGAATGGCAGCCTATGATGAGATTTAACTATACATCAATTACAGATGTGAAGAATTATAGTTTTTACTAGTTGGCAATTTGTATTTCTGCGAGTGATGACGTCATTGTTGATATCAAGAATTTACATTTTAATTACACTATAAAATCCAATTAGTTAGGCTTACTAAAAAAAAGCATGCGAACCGATTGACTTAAACAAAACCAGTAAAGTGAAGTAGGAATGGTATTTTGTGCTGACAAATGCTTATTAGTTTAGTTCACTTACACAAGAGTTCTAGTAGCTAAAAAAAACTGTCCAACTGAAGGAACACTGTTTCTGAAGTCAGCTTATGTGATGTTCTCTCAAATTGTTCAGTAGTATTGACCATTCAACATTCAAGATCAATGAATGCAAACAGAGAAAAATAACTGCATAGTGTTGTCACGATACTGGAATTTCTAACTTCAATACGAAACCTGGAAAAGTATCGATATTTGATACCATTTTCGATACCATGGGGGAAAAAATGCTGCATATACTGTCAAATAGATATTTTTTATATTAATTATTTTTGTTATTTTTATCCATCTATTGAAAGTAGGCAATCAAACATTTCTTCTGAAGAGATCACTTTGTGATAAAGCTTTTTTCATATATAAATGTTCAATTACCATTAAAATTATCTCACAAATATTTGCTAACTCAATGTATTTTTTACAATGGGGTCATTTTGATGCAATAACACAGGACAAGGAAGCTTGATTTCAAATGGTAAATTGAATTTAAAAATACAAGTAAACTGTATTCAAATAAGAACAAATAAACAAATTACTAACATTAGCACAAATAAATACAATACAATAGAATAAAGATACAAATTAAATGGACTGCTTTGTTCAGGTAGGTCTAACAGCATTCAGGTAAGAAACTGAATTAAAAAAAAAACTAAGTAATCATTTGAAATAACATTGGATAATCTTCATTGTAAAAAATTAAATACAGATTAATCCATTAAAGTTACACAAGTTAATCAGTCAAGAGCGGCAAGTGATCGTTTGTCTTTTTGTAAGATGGGAAAAGGAGCTAATTTTTTATTAGCTTTATTTAATTTATTTTTTTATTATGATTATTGCTTTATTACTGTACACTGTAAAAAAAAAATCCCTGTAAAATTTACGGTAAAAAACGGCAGCTGTGGTTGGCAGAACTTTACCGTAAAAAATACAGTAGCAACATTTTAGGTTTTACATATTTAAGTTTAATTTACAGTAAATAACCGTATTTTATTAACTGAAATAATGTGAAATTACCAACCTATTGACATACTAATATCTGTTTTGTACCTTTGATATACACTGACAACCACCAATCACAGTGGAGATGAGTCACATGATGAATCAAAGCTTTTACGAGAACAATACTAATATATAAAAAGTGCAAAGTGTCATTCACACAAACACTAAACACCATCATGGTAAAACGCATGAAATTTAAAAAATGTAATAAACATTCATTTAACAACATTAAATGTAACACAAAACCCTAATGTACGTAACTGATTAGAAAAAAGACAGAAAGAAAAAAAACTAAGTGTCACGCAGGGAATTCTGGGAATGTCAATTCACGTTTTTTCGCTATAAATTACACAACGACTTGTTCTTTTTCACGTCCAAACACTGTAAATTTAATGACATTTTACTGTAAAATTACATCAAATGTAAGGTTAGATCTATTACAGTTACTCACCGTATATTGTACGGAAACTTTCTGTAAATCGGTTTAACTGTTTTTAATATGTTTATAAGCAACTGAAAAAAGCACAAATATCAGAGCATATCAAAACTTCTAAAGGGCCTAAAAACAGCTCAGACTTCTAGGGGTTAACCGTAGCATTTTTACAGTCTTTTACCGTTAAAATCACGAAAAAAAATGTACAGTGTGTGTGCGCTTCAGCTGTAAGCTCGAAATCTGAGGGAATAAGTATAATTATGTGCAGTCCACGCAAATTTCAGACCCGTCACAGTCCAACCAGCACTATTTCACCGGAGTGAGTGAGAGGAGGCGGGTGCGTGCGGGAGAGGAGAGCAAGAAAGCGCAGATGGTATCGGTGTATCGATACTGTAGAAAGAAGTATTGGTATAATTTCTAATATTTCAGGATCGATACATATCAAAATATCAATATTTTTGACAACACTACACTGCAGAGATAGAGGACATGAGTTGAAAGTCCATTAAGAATTTCCCCGCCTCAAAAACTTTTTTTATTTGACAAAATTGCACTCAAATCAATCAATTCATCTTAACTTGGGTTTAAAAAAAGGCATATGTGAATAGTACAGATTACTAGATTTTACTAGAAGTTAAGACATTAAGTAAAGTTAAGTATAAAGTGCTGGTTAGAATCACTGTTGGATTATACAGTGAGTGAAAATTGAATTGTTGACCAATATTTCATATCCTTGGAATGAGTAAAAGTCAAAACGGCTTGCCATCATGTTGTGTTTTGGATGCTGCTGTCCACAGAAAGCTTATTAGGCAGGAATCCACACTCGAACACAATCCCATTCTCAATAAATTCTGCCGTTTCCTGCCAAATCAGAACAAATCCCATGTATGTTTTTCCTCTGTATGCCCGAACAATAAAGCAGGCAAACGCAGCTCTTGGTCCCTTGTGATGTGAATTCCAGCAGAGAAAGACTAATTGCTTTTATAGACGAACCCGCCCTGTAAATGAGCCCTAATTTCCCATCGTTTTAAGCCAAGCAGGAAAACTAGATTCCGCTCTATTCTTCTGTCTTTCCTCAGAGAATTGACTGAAATAATGTGCTATCCGACATGCATTAAACATCTTCAGGGCTTGATTGAAGCGTTCTGTGTGTGTTGGGAGGTGGGGTAGACGAGAGCAGCGCTTTTGCTCTTTTAGTACCTGTGATTTTACACAATCATAGAGATTCAAGGATGGCATCTTTTTTTCTCCATTCATTACAGTGCAACATGAAAACTCATCCTCATTAGTTTGAACCTTGCGAGTTTGTTTGCGAAATTTGGCCGCAAAAAAATGGCAATCCAGTGTTAAAAAGGCCCAGCTGTGGTGGTACTAGAGAAGAGGTGTATAAATGAGCGATTATGTGCCGGTCGATGTGGCTGACGGGACGGCCGTGTCCTTGCTGGTTTGACTCTCAAACATCTGGCTGTGTGTTTGTAATAATGAGTTTAACATCACAGCACAGCGACCATCTCACCTCTGATAACCTCTGAATGTCGCATCAGCAGATGCTACAATATGATCGGGTGGTTTTAGGGGCTCATATTGTAATCGTTGGCGTTATTATTATTCTATGACTTCTTCTTCTTCTTCTGCTCTTGATTCAATGGCAGCCCATAGAACCTCTTGCGGGAAAGTTGTGAAATTTGGCACACAGATAGAGGACAGTCTGAAATGTCACCATAGCAAATTTGGAGTATTTAACTCAATCCTTCTAGTGCCACCAACTGTCCAAAGTTTAACTTACGTTTGTGCTAATAAATTATAAACCGTAAAGGCCTGTATTAGTGTTAATTTTTTGTCTTAGGGCGCTTTCACATCTCTAGTTCGGTTCATTTGGTCCGAACCAAGGGCAAACAATTATACATTGTAGCATTTTTCCGCTTTTTTGGTTACTTTTCACACCACTCTGATTGCTTTGGTCCGAACCAGTTGAAACAAACCAAAATGCAGTCACATGACAACATCCACATCACTCATTGGCCATGATGTATTTCCTAAACTGCGACTGCGTGGGTTGGTTTTGTCCCTGGCCATAATCGATTACATTGTTTGTATACACCACAAACCACAAACAATACATTTCTATAATGAAGCGCAGATGCGGCTTGAAAGCAGCGCTCTAATGCACTGCAAACGGCGAGCACGCATCGCTCATCACTTCAAGCGAAGATCGCGCTACTGTTCCTGTGAGTTTTCGAAAGTTGGGACCTAATATGGTCATCAGACCAAATTTCTATGAGGCTCCGCACCTCCTCCACTACTCCAAGTTTGTCCGCGAGCTGCAATGCTAAAGTGCAAACTGTCAACAAACACTTCCTCATCCCATAATGCACAGCGCAGCTGACTACGGCAGCTGGTTTAGTCCAAAAATGATCAGTACTTTTTGCAGTTGGGTCTGTTCGAGGTCGGATCACGTGCTCACCACAAACGAACCGCTCCAGAGTTCGTTTGAAAAGCGACTTGTTTGGTCCGCTTTTGGTGCGCACCCGAGTGCGATTGCTGCTTTCACACCTGACCAAACGAACCGCACCAAAGGGGAAAACCAACTCTAGTACGATTCAACCGAACTAAATGAGGCAGGTGTGAAAGCAGTCTTTTGCGTTCACACCGGACGCGATTCGCGCGAGTGATTTACATGTTAAGTCAATGCAGAGACGCGGAATGGCATTCTGCGGCGCGTTTCGCTCGTTTGAGGCGGCGAGATTCACGCGAATTGAGCATTTTGAAAGCGCGATTCGCGCGAATCGCTCAAGTTGAAAAATCTGAACTTTGGCGGATATTTCGTGCCGCGTTAACCAATCAGGAGCTTGCTCTAGTAGTGACAACAATGAGGAGAAAATCTTTATATTAATATCTGGTTCAGACAATATGATTATCACTGTGATAACATTAAATGACATGAAACACAACACAGTCTCTTTTTGTTAAATGCAAGTTTATGTATGATCAATAATACAAAAGTATAAGTAATGTATAACAAGCTCTATACATGAAATAAAGCAAACAATTCAGTCAAACATTCAAAGTCAGTGCTAGTAGGCTAACATTACAACTGCAACGTACAGTTATAGCCTAAAAATATAAAGTAATGAAACTTCTCTTTGCCCTCAGGCTAAACGATTTGCCAGGGAACAAATTATAGATCCATGAGACCAAAGATCAGCTGTTACAAGACGAATTATAGCTCGAGACACCACAGAGACATCAGAGCCAGTGGCAGACGGCAGAAGGACTGGCCGAGGAAAGGTTGCCCTCGCGGGCTTTGACGAGCACTGAGCGCCGCTGTCCGCTGGAGCTCACAACTCCGAAAACGCCAGATAAAATGTTCAAATAGGCACTCTTTATATAAATAATCCACAGATTTGAGCTTTAAACTACTACATTATTGACTGAAAAAGTCTTAAAACTACGTTTTGTCACACATTAACAGTAGATTTTAACAAAAAAAAAAGACATGTAAACACAGCCCATGTCAGCCATTTCTCAACTAGACGAGCCGCTGGCGGAAGCCCCGCCCATGACGCGAATTCGCATCTGTTGTGCAGTGAATGTCACGCGCGATTGAAGCGAGTAAACTCAAAATGTTCAAGCGTCCACCTTCGCGCGATTAGCCCGAATTATTCGCGCGAATCGTGTCCGGTGTGAACGCCACATTAGTCTTAGGGCATTTTCACACCTGAAAGTCCGCACCAAGGTCCGAACCGAAGTTCTTGTTTTGATATATTTTATACTTTCGGTTAGTTTTGGTTTGGTTTCACATTACAATTATGCAAGCGCACTAAATAGCTTTACATGACACACTTACGTCCACTCGTCATCATCTATGTGGATGGACATTGATTGGTTTGTAAACAGACGTGCGTCTGACGTCAGCGTCTTTGACAAGAATGAATGAACGGACGCATATCGTTGCCACTAGTGAACAGTACGCATTGCTTGACTATTTTCTTTTCGTTACGTTTAAAAGTGGACATTTCAAGCTTTATATACACATATTTCTCATGTTTGTGAGACAAGTAGCTGCTCAGTTTTTGTTTATTTGAGACGCGCTCCAGTTCATGTGCAAAGCATGTGATCGTTCCCGCGATTATTGTCTGCTATAGACAATTTGCTTCTTATTTTTTAAATCCAGGCAATTATCTGATTAAACGTTGATTAAAATTAAGATACAATTTATACAAAACGAAATTCACATTAAAGAAATGCTTTCTAAGCAAAATCATACAAAATTTCTTTGAAAATCATTTCTGACCTTCTGTCTTCTGACATATTGCACATCTTTTCACTTTTCATAATCAATGTAGCCTAGATGAAGTTTAAAAATAACATTATAATATTTAAACATAAACAGGAACTTCCTGTAAATGGTCTGAAAGTCCGAACCATACAGAAAATGCTTTCACACTAGAAACGAACCAAACCTTTGTTCAGTTTGATCCGGACCGAGACTACCTCTTTTCGTCGGACCAAATTTTGTCTGTTTGTTCCGGACTGTGGTCTGGGGGAGGTTTCACACCTGTTATTTTGATTTGGACCAAACTGAAAAGTCCGAAAATCTGGACCAAACAAGGTAGGTGTGAAAGCGCCCTTAGTCTTGTGCCAAATGTCCTTTGTTAGTTAGTTTGTTAGTTTTAGACATCATTCACATATCTTTTTTTGTTAGTCTCGTCATTTTAGTCTAGTTTTAGTCAAAAGAAAACTCAATATATCATGGGGCAAAATAAGTTCCATAAAATATATATAACCTGCATAATGTATGTGCCACAACACCATAGCTAACTGCTTGATTTTCAGCGTAGATGGCTAAAATCAGCATTAGCTTATGAGACGTTCATTTAAGTTAACTTACCTGAATGTGTGGGTGGTTAGCCTTTAGATGTGGTGTTTTTCCCCGATTTTTTGTCCGCAGTGCTTCTCGTCAGTTATAATGACACATTCTGACTTTTTGTTAATATCATTGTATGTAAAATGCGACCAAATATCGAGCCTCTTCCTTCTGCCTAGCATGTCGTCAGCGCTTGTGTTTGCCTACTGTCTATGGGTGTTGTGTTCTTGCTCCATGTAGTTTTGTGTTGCAGCCACAGGAGTATAAGACTGTGCTGGAGCAACAGCGCGAACACAAAATATTTTACATTTACGCATTTGGAAGACGCTTTTATCCAAAGCGACCTTATTACAGGGACAATCCTCCTGGAGCAATGTGGAGTAAAGTGCCTTGCTCAAGGACACACTGGTGGTGACCATTGGGATCGAACCAGCAACCTTCTGCATATCAGTTCAGTGGTTTAACCCACTGGACCACCATCTCACATTTTGAAGGCATAACAGCTGAATATTCTTTCTCATGATAAAAAAGTAGAGGCGATTGTTGATGAAAATGAAGAGAGATTTTATCTAAGTTTTTATTTTATGCTAAACATTTTAGTCTCGTCTTTTTCCGTCAACAATAATGCATGTTAATTTAGTCTTAGCGTTTTTAGACATTGGTGCAGTCTCGTCATCGTCTCGTCTTATGGTGTGTTCACACCAGACACGAATAGAGCGTCTGGAGCGAGTGATTTCAATGTTAAGTCAATGGAAAGGCGCGTTGACGCGCGTCTGGAGGTCCTGCGGCACAATAGACACATTTCGTGCGGCACGATGGACTCGATTACACCTCATTTGAGCGAATTGAGCGTCTTGCGCGATACGCGCATTATGCGCGAGTGGTGCTTTTTGTGCATTCACACGTTTGAAGCGAATTCGCGTCTGACGCATTAGTTGAAAAATTTGAACTTTGGCGTCAGTTCGCGCCACATTAACCAATCAGGAGCCTGCTTGCTGCTGTCACGTGGTAAAATGACGTCATGAGAAACCCTGCATAATTTAAAAATACTACTATTGTGTCACAAAATGTAGTTTTAAAACTTTTTCAGGTGGGAATGTAGTTGTTTAAAGCTCAAATCTGTGGTTTATTTATAAAGAGAGCGCCTATTTAAAAAAATGATCTTGTGTTTTTGTTGTGAGATCCAGGTGATCACCGGGCGCTCAGCGCTCATTAACCCCGGCGAGAGCAGCCTTTCCTCGGCTAGTCCTTCTGCCTTCTGCCGCTGGCTCTGATGTCCTGTAGTGGTTAAACATGAGATATAATTCATCTTGTGTGGATCTAACGGCCGATCTTTGCTTTCATGAATCTATAATTTGTTGTCTGCCAAATCGTTTTGACTGAGGGCAAAGAGAAGTTTCATAACTTTATTTTTTAGGATATTTAAATATGCATGCAGTGAAGATAATGTAGGTAGTGCGTTGCCTGGACCACATTTGTGTGGCTATTAATGTTTAATATATATTTTTAATGAGAATGAAAAGAGGCAGAGTGGTGTTTTATGACATATTTCTCCTGGAGCGCCTTGAACGCGCGTCTATTTCGCTTCAAACGCTCGATTTATACAAGCGTCCAATTCACTGTGGACGCTTGAAAGTCGTTGTTGTTTGACAAAATTAACACTAGCCTGTACACACCGGGACGAATATCGCGCGCACTTATCGCCAGCGTTTTCCACTGGGGATGTGCCGAGTGAACGTGCACATTCAGTAGATGCGCTCCTGCTACACAAGGTGGTGCTGCGCCACTTTACGCTTCTGACACTCGCTTGTCACGCATGCTTGCCAAAACCTTTCACACACTTTTTGCTAACTGGCAAGCAGCATTAGCAGCTCATTTTCTTCTTTGTCTACTTAAAGGGATAGTTCACCCAAAAATGAAAATTCTGTCATCATTTACTCACCCTCATGTTGTTCCAAACCTGTAAGAGTTTCTTTGTTCTGCTGAACACAAAAGAAGATATTTTGTAACAAAGCAGATAGAGCAACCATCACTACCATAGTAGTTTTTTCGCTACTATAGTAATCAATGGTTGCTCTATCTGCTTTGTTACAAACATTCTTCAAAATATCTTCTTGTCGCCCTTTGTTTAGTCACAAGGTGTTAAACGTTGGCGATAAACACGCACGAAAACCGTCCCATGTGAACAGGCCTTAAGGGCTAGAAACAAAATTATTTTTTCTCTGATTCCGTGGTTTATCCGATTGATTTGATTTTCGGTATTGCCAATTTTCCAGACGAAAAACGATTTTTTCGAACTCCTAGACAGTTTATCCTACTTGTAGAATAGCTTGATTTTAGAGCTGATTTCAGGCCCTGTTTTATACCCTATTAGTAAACAGTCGTAGTTCATTATGCTTGGTTGTTAAATTAGTGGTGTGTCTGATGTCAGAACACAGAAGCGCTGGCGTGTCTGTAATGGCGGGACATGTCTCGCTCTGGGGACAATAATGCATCTGTCTGCTCTCATTAAGCAGTAAAGCTGCACATCTGCTCTTATTGCTTCTCCAACTCGCCCCGCCATCCTCATAAAAGTGTCACATTCCCACACCGCATTGTCACCGCTCGTGTCCAACAAACCGCAAACTCAGACCAATTTCCCTCCTCACACTCACTGCACACACACAGAGAGACAGAGCGACAGATACACTATAAAAAAAGGGTGTTTTTTATGGGTGTACTAAAAAATATTTTTTTAATAAAAAAAACTATGGAAGTCAATGCATGGTTACCGAGAACTATCCCTTTAATGTGTGTTGTCTCTCACAGTGAAAAAACTAAAACTGATATGTATTTGCTTGTAAAAATTTACCAATTATCTTTGTTTTATTAAAAACTATATACATATTCTTTAAAAATAAGTCTCTTTTGCTCACCAAGGCTGTATTTATTTGATCATAAATACAGTATAAATAGTGAAATATTATTCCAGTGTAAATCAGCTGTTTTCTATGTGAATATAATATATTAAAGTGTAATTTGTATCCCGTGATCAAAGCTGAATTTATCATCATTACTCCAGTCTTCAGTGTCACATGATCCTTCAGAAATCATTCTCATATGAGGATTTGATGCTCAAGACGCATTTATGATTATTATCAATGTTGAAAACAGATGTGCTGCTTCATATTTCTGTGGAAACTGATACATTAAATTTTTTCATTATTTTATCGAATATAAAGTTAAAAAGAGCATTTATTCGAAATATAAATCTTTTGTGACATTATAAATATCTTCAATTACTTGATCTTTCTGAATAAAAGCATTAATTTATTTGAATATATATATATATATATATATATATATATATATATATATATATATATATATATATATATATATATATATATATATATATATATATATATATATATATATATATATATATAATAGTTAATAATTATAATATTTAATTAATACAATTTAAATAAATCATTTTATTTTTTTATAGAGATGATCATCAAAACCCAACAGATGTTTTAGTTTTTGAGTATCTGAGGCAGGAGCTGTAAAGGCTCCGCCCTCTTCTGGAAAGGGGGCGGAGCAGCAGCTCATTTGCATTTAAAGATACACACACGAAAACAGTATGTTTTTCCTTCCACTCAAAAAAATGCATTTATAACATGATCTGTGGGGTATTTTGAGCTGAACCTTGACACACACACACACACACACATTCTGGGGACACTGAGACTTATATTACATCTTGTAAAATGGGGCATAATAGTTCCCATTTATTTTGCTAGAAATATCATGAAATATTACAACCATAAAAGCAAGTTATTTAAAACCCTTTCTATACTTGTTTGTTGTGGAGATGTACTCATTTATTAAAAGTGTGTGTGTAACTAAATGCTTTATGCTTTAAATACAATTTAAAATATATATTTATATTACATTTATTATTATTATTATGATTTTATTGCAATATTATAGCCTCATGCTGATCTGTTATTATGAGTCCTAAATGAACTAGAAAATCTGAAATATGTCTTTATTTTGATGTTTTAAATAGGTCTTTATTCCCAGTATTAAATGGGTGAAAGTCTTATTATGTGCTGGTATCTCTGAGGAAGCCAGCCGAGCGTCACACATGTATAAATCACTGTACATACAGTCACCGGCTCATTGAGCTCCTGTGATGTTTGCACCGTCAGCCGCTCCGTCATGTAATGTGCTCCATCCATCTTTTTCCAGCTCAATGAGTTTTATTAAAATAAGCAAATCTAAATCTCGTCTCCAGTCCTGCGGGTGTCCTCAACATTAATAAGAGTCAAACATTTAACAGAAATATTCATCTCAGCTGCGTTGACCTCGTTTTAAGGTTTTAAAAATATTTTCTCTTTACATTTCATGGATCATTTGATATTAAAGCACAAAAAAATGATCAAAAATGAAATATTATCGGTCTGACAATTATCAACCACTCATTTCTCACTACATAAAAAGTAGTCAAAAGACACTTTCTGTTGGGCTGGAGATCATTTTGTAGGAGAAAAGTTTTCATAAAATTAAATTAATAATACAAAATAGTTTAATATTTGTTTTTGTTTTTTAAGATAGAGCTGAGCAAAAAATGTATTGAAGAATAATATGTATGTACATTTTTGTATATATATCACCTGAGCCACACATTTGGAGTAAATGTCACAATAAAACCAAAACCTATTTTAAAGGTTTTGTTGTTATTTTAATAATTCAATTTTAATAATTTCCAGTGCAGTACAGTTGAATGTAACATCTCTTTCTCTCAGTTTATCAGCTGCTGATACACAGACCAACCACTAGATGGCGCCAGTTCACTACTAAACCACTTAACAACACAATGTTATTGAAATCATATTCATAATAATATTAGTAATACGGTAATATGACATTTTAAATACAATCAGTGCTAAAAAAAAATCATTGTCTTTTATTACTGTGTGTATTTTGACAAATCTGACAACTATAACTTAATATATCATGTTGTCTGTTTGTATACTAAACATTTGCAAATCAAATGTGAAACATAATTAATAAACGTGAATAATTGTACATTAATAATTAATAGTATTAGTAAAATAATTTAATAATATTAAATAATATTGTAGTACGTTTTAATATTTAAAAATTATTAATATTGTAACATTTCTATATTAACTAGTAGGCCTACTAATAAATAATGTATTTAAAAGTGTACTTTGCCGTCTGCCTTGTGTTTTTGTTGCTCAGTTTCTTTGATCTGATTTCTCAGACATAAATATGGCGGACTCGTTGTCGAAACATCTGTGTTTATTATTATATCTTATTAATATTGTAACATTTCTATATTAACTAGTACTAATAAATAATGTATTTTGCCGACTGCCTTGTGTTTGTGTTGTTGAATTTGATGCTCAGTTTCTGATTTCTAATAGACATAAATATGGCGGACTCGTCGTCGAAACATCTGTGTTTATTATTATATCTGTGATTTCTACAGTTTGAAATACAAACAGAAAGTATCTTTAAACCAAGCCCCGCCCATCGCTCACGTCAGACGTGTTCCTAATTTGGAAGGCGGAAGTCGCTGCAGGGTGAAGTTCAACAGGTCGTTCGGCTGATAAACCGGTTTCTCCGACGGTTGATTCTGTATAAATGAAAGGATTCCTTATATTCTCGGTAAGACAGACATTTGTTCTTTTCGTTTAGATGTGAAGAAGGTGCAGTGTTTAGCCTACATGAGACACATTCTGTCAACACTAGTTTAATATCGTCTTAAGGATTGTTCAGTTTTCATCTAAACTGCGGTAATGTCTGAGCATCTTCAGTTTTAAATGGAGATAAATAACTTGGTTTCCATATTATAGGATAAAAGTCTCTTTCCTTGAAGGTTTTAGTGACTCTCTGTCTGCGAGTCATCTTATTAAACATCCATATTTGTATTATGTAATCAACAATATTTGTTTGACCTGACAAGTGGACCTTTTCTCAGAAATTACACTCCCTACAACCTCTCAGATGTTTCAGACATAAAATAATTTATTTGGTATGTAAATGGCTTTTTAAATAAGGTAAGTATACATATTGTTCATTTTTTAATAAGTCAATTCATACATATTTATGTATAGTGTTTATACACTTTGTTGCCTAATTGTTGGATTTTTTTCAGACACATGTGCCACCAGTATTAAAAACGGATTTGAGATTATTTAAAATCACTTTCATTAAAGGGGACCTATATGCAAAATTTACTTTTACATGGTGTTTGAACGTAAATGTGTGTCGGCAGTGTGTGAACACAACCACTCTGTAATAGTACAAATCCACCCACTACGCTTTTTTAATCCCTATAAATCATAAGCAGTGTCTCAGAACAGTTTGCAGTGTGACATCACATATAATTAGGCCCCGCCCATAGCTGCTGACAGACCCCGCCCTATTGGCATAGACCCCACCCCTCAGTGAGCTGTACACAGTCCGCCATTTTATCTCCTCGCCAGAGAATTCAAGTCAGAAATGTATTCTTATTAAAGCTACTAAAGTTATTCAGTCAAGAGCAGTGAGGGATTTTCTGTTTTTCTTTTGGTCTTTGATTAACAGCAGATATTCGGTTGTTAAGTCTGACGTCACATGGCAGCGCTTCCGGGTCCAAACGCTCTATCTCATATAGGCCTGTCGCAATAATCAATATATCGCACAATATATGTACATGACCTCAATAATTTTTTGTGAGGCAATATATCGGCCATTATGTTTACACGATAATGAATGTTACCTACATTTGTTGTTGTTTGTTTAATTCTAAAAGGTTGTCATTTGAAAGTGTGTAGATCTACTTGCATTATTAAGCGGTTATATTAGGATTATATATTCAGTGGCATAAAATAGTCTTAAAATTACAATAATATCGTTTACCGCAATTATTTCTGGGACGATATATTGCGAAACAAATAGTAGTTATCGTGACAGGCCTGATCTCATACCACAATAAAAACAACAAACGGTGCTAATATACTCACACAATGTGGTGTAATACTACAAAAATAATTATAATCATAACCTTTATCTCCATACCAAAATTCTAGATGGCCAGACAGTGATTCATCTTTTATAAATCGTTAAAATATTAATATCTGTGACGCTGTGAGACTGTTGTGTAGACTGTAAGTATTTAAAATGTTTAACTTTTTAAAATGTTTGATGATTAATATGAATAAATAGCGCTCATAAATGGCCGTCAATGGCATTCTCAAGTGAAACGAGTTGAGGCTTGGACCAGAAACTGCGTTCCTTAAAGGGTTAGTTCACCCAAAAATGAAAATTCTGTCATTAATTACTCACCCTCATGTCGTTGGACACCCGTAAGACCTCCGTTCATATTCAGAACACAAATGAAGATATTTTAGTGTAAAGCTGATGCTGAGAAAGGCTTCAGATAGGCCTCCATTGGCATTCAGTACATTGACACTTCCAAGACCCATAAAAGGCACTTAAAACGTCGTTACAAAGTCCATCTCACCACAGTGGCTCTACAATAATCTTACGATGCGACGACAATAGTTTTGTGCGCAAAAAAAAATCTAAATAACGACTTTATCCAACTTGTTCTTGTCTTCCGTGTGTGTCTCCACGACGCATGCGCGAGAATATGACGCAGATCCGGCGTTCGGACACATGACCCAGAAGCGATTTGTCAGAAGCAGAGGAAGACGCGCGTGTCTAAGCTGTTGGATTCTACATTGATCGTGCTTTAGGTCTCAGCGTAGTTCTCAAAATCGGGCTTAAGTGTGCATTTCATGGATTCCCGAACCCCGGCGCTACGTCATATTCTCGCGCATGCGTCGTGGAGGCACACACAGAAGACAAGAATAAGTTGAATAAAGTCGTTATTTAGATTTTTTTTTTTGCGCACAAAAACTATTGTCGTCGCTTCGTAAAATTATTGTAGAGCCACTGTGGTGAGATGGACTTTGTAACGACGTTTTAAGTGCCTTTTATGGGTCTTGTGAGTGTGAATGTACTGAATGCCAATGGAGGCCTATCTGAAGCCTTTCTCAGCATCAGCTTTCAACTAAAATATCTTCATTTGTGTTCTGAAGATGAACGGAGGACTTACGGGTGTCGAACGACATGAGGGTGAGTAATTAATGACAGAATTTTCATTTTTGGGTGAACTAAACCCTTTAAGTCACGACTTAACAAGCGGATAGCAGTAGGTACTGTATATTACGCTGATGTCACTTTAATACACACGTGATGTCTTTACTTGTTTACGTTCACAGACCTAACCGACTGTGTTTATGTGAACTGTGTGTGTATTTGACAGTTTAAGCGCAATAAGACGTGAAAGAGAGCTTTGTTTAATACTCACAGGACGCTCCCTCTGACACTCCTGGAAAGGGGGCGGAGCAGCAGCTCATTTGCATTTAAAGATACACACATGAAAACAGCATGTTTTTCCTTCCACTCAAAAAAATGCATTTATAACATGATGTGTGGGGGTATTTGGAGCTGAACCTTCACACACACATATATTCTGGGGACACCGGAGACTTGTATTACATCTTGTAAAATGGGGCATAATAGGTCTCCTTTATTTTGCTAGAAATGTCATGAAATGTCACATGGTTTATTTGTCTTCTCCCCAGCACACTGGGAAACCAGTCAGAAAACCCAACCAAAATCATTATAATGCATTTATAGATGGATTTATCATAATGAAATGTCATCTCTCACAGGTCATTGCTAGTGTCTGTCCCGCGGTGCACATGGCTCAAGTCTTCGTGTACGGGACGCTAAAGAAAGGTCAACCCAACTACTTCAGGATGATGGACGCTACCATCGGTCAGGCCGAGTTCGTGGCTCACGCTCGCACCGTGGACCGATACCCGCTCGTGATCGCAACCAAAGACAACATCCCCTTCCTGCTCAACGTCCCTGGGACGGGTCAGCACGTCCGCGGCGAGATCTACTGCGTCGACCAGAAGATGCTGGATTTCCTGGATGAGTTTGAAAGCATTCCAGAGATGTACCAGCGCAGAACTGTCCGGCTGGAGGTGCAGGACGGGCCCGGAAAACCGGAAAACACACCCAAGTCTGCAAGTATCGTCGAGGCCTTTGTGTACAGCACAACTACGTATAAACCCGAATGGCTCCAAAAACCAACATATGAGAGTTATGATGCTTACGGTGATCACGGGCTGCCCTATGTGTGTCGTGATGACAGAAGCCCTGAGTGACCGCTGTAGTAACATTTACCAGGGTTTTACCACACCTGCCAGTGTCACAGGAATTGAATTTACCATTCAGACACTTTACAACAAAGCTGTTTTATTTCCTTGCAAATGTCCAGTGACAGACGTATAGAAACTCTGGATGGTAGAGCTGCAGAATTAAAGGGTTAGTTCACCCAAAAATGAAAATTCTGTCATTAATTACTCACCCTCATGTCGTTCGACACCCGTAAGACCTCCGTTCATATTCGGAACACAAATGAAGATATTTTAGTTGAAATCTGATGGCTCTGAAAGGCCTCCATTGGCTCAATGGCACTTTACACTCTCAAGACCCTTAAAAGGCACAAAAGACGTCGTTACAAAGTCCATCTCACTACAGTGGTTCTAAAATAACTTTATGAATCGGCGACAATAGTTTTTGCGCGCAATCACTGAGCCGAATGATGATTCGGATCGCGTGTCAAACCGCCAAACTGCTGAAATTTGGCGATTCAAACTGCTGAATCGACTCAGTGATTCATAACGCTTCGAAGCTTCATGATGCTTTGTTTTGAAATCGTCATCACTATGTAAGTCGTTATTTTGGGTTTTTTTGCGCACAAAAACTATTGTCGCCGATTCATAAAGTTATTTTAGAACCACTGTAGTGAGATGGACTTTGTAACGACGTCTTTTGTACCTTTTAAGGGTCTTGAGAGTGAACCGTGCATTGTGCCAATGGAGGCCTTTCAGAGCCATCAGATTTCAACTAAAATATCTTCATTTGTGTTCTGAAGATGAACGGAGGTCTTACGGGTGTCCAACGACATGAGGGTAAGTAATCAATGACTGATTTTTCATTTATGGGTGAACTAACCCTTTAATATTTAATAGATGGCGATCTCGATTCAAACACCCACTCGATCTTATTCCTAAATGACAACCAATTATTTATGTTTATTAAACTTTTGATAAGTCCGATCACAGTGAACATTCGGATCTGCGTTCCGAGCCATGTATAGATATGAAACCACAGTGTCATTATTTCTGTGTTACAATCATTCAAATGATCGCAGAAATACTTGGGATGAGTTTATAGTTCAGATATAAAACACTGATGTATACTGTAGCGATCAAAATTGAGCAAATCACCGTTTGAAAGTAACTTTATGCTTCAAATAAAATGATCAACTACACCTTTACACCAGTTGGTGGCGACAAGTGACTGTTAAAAATATATTTGTCATTGTATAATTTATTCAAAAGATTTGTTCAAAAACACTGATTCATCCAGTTATGAACCTAGTTCATTCATTGAGTCATTGAATCATTCATTCAAGAGATTCGCTTTTTTTATATATATATATAATCTTTTAAATATAGCAGCAGTAACTACTTTCTCAGAACCTCTCGTAAATTACATTAATTTGTTTAGTTGTCAGAATCACCGGAGAATCGTGCTCTCCATTTTAAACCAAAAAAAAAAAAAATCTCAATTTTTCCAGAATCGTGCAGCTCTACTGGATACATTTTTTTATTAGGTGTATTTTATTTTTCTTGTGCCGAGTTTTCTTACAGGTTTTGGTCATCATGACTTCTCATTTCTCAGGGAATCTACCAAGTGGTAACCTCCCGCCGTCTCTCTTGAATCCAACACTGAAATGACTTAAACTGCAATTCATCGACTGGCCACTAGAGACAGGCTCCAGAAGGGAGTCAATCCCATAAACCCCGCATGTTAAAACTTTACAGCAGAAAAATATATGTTTACAGTCTGGCATAAAAGTGGTTTTGGTCTATACGGCTAATTTTGCCCTTCATGAAAACTGTGAGGGGGGTGAATTTTTTTTTTATAACTCATTTGTTTGAATTATATTAAGCCTTAAAGTTCTGCATAATTAAGGGCGTGGCCACTTGAGTGACAGGGGATTGCGGCTATGGTCGAGCTAGGTGGGCGTGGCCTCTTTGCCCATGACTGGCCAGTATCTGATCATTAAGTTTTGTTTAGTACTAAAAACCCATTTTTCATTTATTGGCACTTCATGTTCGGTTTAGCTCCTTTGTGATAATGTGGTATCAGATGGGATTATTCATTTAATGCTGTGGTATAGAACTGATAGACAATCAGTACTGTGGTTTATATGATACTGGGAAATAATGATTCAACTGTAAATAGAAATGGGAACAAAATTAGAAATGTATATATGGAATCATAACCTTAAATATGTAGTGCATTACATAAAACACTCCAATATTTATCTAGATATCAGGTGTATCTGTACATGAGTTTTCTAAATTGCAATTTAAAAATAAAATCAAACTCAATGTTTTAATTTTTGTTGCTTAATGACGACAAATGCAGCACATGCCATTTATATATATGGATTTGTTTATTCTGAACATATTCACGCACTGTCAAACATACATTTCTGCCAACATATAATCCATATCGGGTTTTTAATATATATATATATATATAATATGCATTAAGAAAGAATTAAAATGCTTAAAAAAAGATTAAAGAAGAATTTTGGCACTCAAGCATTTAGACAAAAGGCAGCTGCTTCCTTCAGAGAAAGACTTCTTTTCCTTTTCTTGCACCATGACAGAATAATGGCTAACTATGAGGGCTTGTGTGGCGTTCCCTCAGCGGGAGTGGTTCACAGTTAGTATCAAAACTTGTATAAAAACATCATCCTACAAAAGAAAGGTTGGAGTGCGGTACAAACGCTCAGAAGGCAGCATGTGCCGTAGTCTCAGGCCAGCAGAGATCATGACCCCCCGAAACATTACAAATCCAGCTTGTGCATAGACCGGGACGCCCGGGGCACTTCACCCCGAAAGGGAAAAAAAAGTGACTTTGATTTTGCATCAAAACATGGAAGCTTGTTTCCGCCGCTGTGAAATATTATCTCACAATTCTGACCGACTGCAAGTCCACGTCTCGCAATTTCGACCATTTTTCTCAGAATTGCAAGTTATAAAGTCAATATTGCAAGATATAAAGTCACAATTTTTACTATTTGCCCAATTGTTGGGCATTTACTATGATTTTTACTCAGAATTGTGATATAAATTAATAATTTTTACAATTTTTCTCAGAATTGCGTGATATTAAGTCATAATTTTTACTATTTGCCCAATTGTTGGGCATTTTGTTGGGCATTTACTATAATTTTTACTCAGAATTGTGTGATATAAAGTCATAATTTTTACTATTTGCCCAATTGTTGGGCATTTACTATGATTTTTACTCAGAATTGTGATATAAATTAATAATTTTTTACAATTTTTCTCAGAATTGCGTGATATTAAGTCATAATTTTTACTATTTGCCCAATTGTTGGGCATTTCATATAATTTTACTCAGAATTGATATAAAGTCATAATTTTTTACAATTTTTCTCAGAATTGCGTGATATTAAGTCATAATTTTTACTATTTGCCCAATTGTTGGGCATTTACTGTGATTTTTACTCAGAATTGTGATATAAAGTCATAATTTTTACTATTTTTCTCAAAATTGCGTGATATAAAGTCATAATTTTTACTATTTGCCCAATTGTTGGGCATTTTGTTGGGCATTTACTATAATTTTTACTCAGAATTGTGTGATATAAAGTCATAATTTTTACTATTTGCCCAATTGTTGGGCATTTCATATAATTTTTACTCAGAATTGTGATGTCATAATTTTTTTAAAATTTTTCTCAGAATTACGTGACATTAAGTCATAATTTTTACTATTTGCCCAATTGTTGGGCATTTACTATAATTTTTACTCAGAATTGTGAGATATAAAGTCATAATTTTTACTATTTGCCCAATTGTTGGGCATTTTGTTGGGCATTTACTATAATTTTTACTCAGAATTGTGTGATATAAAGTCATAATTTTTACTATTTGCCCAATTGTTGGGCATTTCATATAATTTTTACTCAGAATTGTGTGATATAAAGTCATTATTTTTTACTATTTTTCTCAGAATTGCGTGATATTAAGTCATAATTTTTACAATTTGCCCAATTGTTGGGCATTTACTATAGTTTTTACTCAGAATTGTGTAATATAAAGTTGCAATTGTGAGAAAGTAAATTGTGAGTTTATATCACGCAATTCTAAGAAAAAAAGTCGCAATTACCTTTTTTATTCAGTGGCAGAAACGAGCTTCTATAAAAACAAGCATATTTTTAGAAGCAACAAGATTGTTCATGACACATTTTCCCCAAATTTCTAATGTAATACAGTAATAAAATTGAGTTTTATTTTCATTAAAATCAGTATAAATTCAACAACAAATAATACCATTATGTAAAACTATATAATGCAAATTTCAGGGGAAATTGTCATGAAAATGCAATAATAAACTAAAGTTAATGCTCCTAAAAATAAGCTTTATTTTCTTCATGCAAACGAAAGGCTTAATTTTTTCCCTTTTGATTTTGGGGTGAAATATGACCTGAAAAATCATTTCGCCAGGTTTTTTTTTTTTTTTTTTTACTGAAATGTAGACCAAAGGCGTCGATTCTTTATAAACATAAACGACTACGATTAAAAACTCCAGAGACTGAACATTTCATTGACATTTCTCTGTTGACTCTTACAGGCTTTTAGTTCATGAAACACGAGCAGAAGGATTGCATGTGTAAATTGTTCGTAAAACAGTAATTCGTCCCTTTCAATTAAACAAAACCAGTTTCACGTACACAATAGCACCCAATAAACCATTTAGAAAAGCACTCGCACATACACGTCACATACAAATCAATAAAACATTCGTAAAAACATTCTTAAGAAAAGATCATAACCCTTCATAAAACCATTCAATTTCACGAACAATTTACACACACTGCATTTCATGAACAAGGGCTGTCGTTTCCTAACTAGGATATGGTGTCTGTCTGCACATTTAAAACTGGAAGTGATTGACTTGCATCTGATCTGTCCATCATGTGATGTTGATGATGGTAGTATGTTCTGGACTCTGGCACTGACCTCACAAAACTTCACATCTGAACCCAATCAAAGTCTGAATTTTTCTATAAAGTGAAACGACGATATAGCACACGAAACAATTCCCGCTCAAACCCGCTGCCAGAAGAAATATGTTAAAGTGTGTTAGGAGAACCTGATTGAGAACCTGACGTACACGGCCAGTGTGTGTGTGTGTGTGTGTGTGTGTGTGGGCAGGCGGTCCGAGGGTCTCTTTGGTCAGTAGGCGTGCGGCTCTTTGCGGCTGAAGGAGCGGATGTAACTGGAAGAGCACGTGGCACTGCGGATCACCTCCATCCACCTAGGACAGGACACACACACACCGGGAAGATCAATAACGCACAACAATCTATCGAAACTTTACATTCTCAGTGTTCAGAATGGACCACAAGTGATATCAACAGCTTTTAACATCTCATTTTCAGCTCTTTGTTAGACTGGACTGTCAAGTACACTATATTACCAAAAGTTTTGGACGCCTGCCTTTACATGCACATGAACTTTAATGCCATCCCATTCTTAATCCATAGGGTTTAATATGGAGTCGGCCCACCCTTTGTAGCTCTAACAGCTTCAGCTCTTCTGGGAAGGTTTTCCACAAGGTTTAGGAGTGTGTTTATGGGGATTTTTGACCATTCTTCTAGAAGTGGATTTGTGAGGTCAGGCACTGATGTTGGACGAGAAGGCCTGACTCTCAGTCTCCGCTCTAATTCATCCCAAAGCGGTTCAATCGGGTTGAGGACTCAAGTTCCTCCACACCAAACTCGCTCATCCATGTCTTTATGGAGCGACGCTTTGGTCACTGGTCAGTCATGTTGGGACAGGAAGGGGCCGTCCCCAAACTGTTCCCACAAAGTTGGGAGCATGAAATTGTCCAAAATGTCTTGGTATGCTGAAGCATTAAGAGTTCCTTTCACTGGAACTAAGGGTCCAAGCCCAACCCCTGAAAAACAACCCCACACCATAATCCCCCCTCCACCAAACTTTTCACTTGGCACAATGCAGTCAGGCAAGTACCGTTCTCCTGGCAACCGCCAAACCCACACTCGTCCATGGGATTGTCAGTCAGAGAAGCGTGATTGGTCACTCCAGAGAACACATTACCGCTGCTCTAGAGTCCAGTGGCGGCGTGCTTTACCCCACAATTTGCATTGCACTTGGTGATTTAAGGCTTGGATGAGCTGCTCGGCCATGGAAACCCATTCCATGAAGCTCTACACACTGTTCTTGAGCTCATCTGAAGGCCACAGAAGTTTGGAGATCTGGAGCTCTTGACTCTGCAGAAAGTTGGCGACTTCTGTGACCCTCAGCATGCGCTGACCCCGCTCTGTGATTTCACTTCGTGGCTGAGTTGTTGTTGTTCCCAATCGCTTCCACTTTGTTATAACACCACTAACAGTTGAGCGTGGAATATT
Source organism: Gobio occitaniae (assembly GCA_033150135.1). NCBI lineage: Eukaryota > Metazoa > Chordata > Actinopteri > Cypriniformes > Gobionidae > Gobio > Gobio occitaniae. The sequence goes on from JARQWZ010003577.1 coordinate 140,403, forward strand.
TAGTAGTGAGGAAATTTCAGGAATGGATTTATTGCACAGGTGTCCACTGATCACGGTTCTCTGAGCTCCTGAGAGCGGCCCATTCTCTCACTAATGTGTGTAGAAGCGTCTGCAGGCCTAGTGCTGGATTTATACACCTGTGGCCATGAAGTGATTGAACACCTGAACTCAGTGATTTGGAGGCGCGTCCCAATACTTTTGGCAATATAGTGTATACTGAAACATAAAATTTTTTTGTTATATATTTGTGTCATGCACTTTGTGTTTTAAATTTAAATATAGTGTTTATTTTACTAACATGATTTTTTACAGGAACATACTATCCCAAAAAATGTCATACCTCTCAAACGTGTACTCGCTCTCGGATCTGAAATAGTAGACGTGTGATTTGAAATGGAGCTTGAAGACGTAGTCTTTATGGATGTTCTCGGACTCTGAGGGAATGGTGATGGAGTATCCCAGCAGAGGAAGGCTGGCCAGAGGATATTCATCCTGCAAAGACACTTCCAGATCAGACACGGCCAAACACTGTCATTCTGCTCAGAGAATCAATCAAAGTCTGTCTCACCTGGTGTGTTTTGTAGAAGAACAGGCTGAAGTTGGTGAAGACCACCCATAACTTCTGCCAACCGTTGCTGTTCTTGAACTTCCTCAGCAGATTCCCAGACAGCTGATTCTGAGGAATAAAGACAGTGAGAAGATGCTTCAGATTCAACCAGGGTCCAAAGTCGCATTTATTTATACAGTGAGATTGGTTCTGCCGTAAATAGTGTCATTGTTCAGCTGAGGTCAGTTCCGTGTTGATTCAGTTTCGTTCAATAACCGTGTAAAGATCATCAGATATGAATCAAGTTCAAATCATCTATAAAGCATCTCTGTAGTAAAGCTCAGTTCAGCTCTCATCTGATTAGCTTCAAATTATATATTATTACATTTAATTACCAATTATATTTAGTGTTTAGTAATCAAATATATCTGATTTACTTGAAACTCTTATTACAAAATGTATAATTTTAGGGATGTCCGATATATCGGGCACCATATCGGTATCGGCCGATATATGTTCATTTTTAATGTTAGCGTTATCAGCCTAATAGATGATAAACAATGTATTATTTCCTTCAGCTGAGACACTTCAGATGAGCACTGTTCACCATGATGGGTTTGAATTGCTTGAAATATGATTGGAATCACTTCAAAAGAGACAAATATAGTTCAGTGCAACATGAGCAGAACAAGTCTGTCATATCGGTTACATAAAATCATAATTGTGTGTTTGGGACATGGCTTTAATGCTGAGACTTTTGTTTTTTGTAATCAGGCTCTAAAAAATTATATAAAAATTTGGATTTGGATTTAGATTTATCGGCCAATATATCGGTTATCGGCTTTCAGATATAAACAATTATCGGTTATCGGCCAAAATGTTCCTATCGGTGCATCCCTACATAATTTAAATCACAATATACAGTACGAGAGATAATACGAGAGATTGTGATTTAATGCGCTTAATAGGATAGTTCACCCAAAAATATTAATTATGTGTATATATACGTATAATATATACATACACTATGGAAGTCAATGGGGACCAGAAACTTTTTGCGTAATGCATGATTTAAATATCATATATTGTGTTATTTAAATCATACATAATGTAAAAACTATTAATTTTAACATTATGCAGGATTTAAATCACAATATATGCTATTTAAATCATGCAAAAATTACTAATTTTGAAATCAATGTAAATCACAATTTCAAAAAAATGTACTCACTTGACTTGAATTTAATATTTGGTATATTTTGGACTCTGGGTGAACACGGGTATGAGACTCGCAGCACAAAGTGTCCCCATGTTCATTTCAGGGAAACTGTGATATAAAATTGTGATTTAATAATCTTAATTGAATCGTTCACCCCAAAATAAAAATTCTGTCATACAGTTTCTGTTCCCCTTTGACTTCCATAGTATAGAAAAAAAACAAATACCATGGAAATCGATAGGGATCAGAAACTGCCATTGTTCAAAATATCTTCTTTTGTGTTCAGCAGATGAAAGAAATGAATCCAGGTTTGGGACCACTTGAGGGCGAATAAATTATGACAGAATTTCTATTTTAGGGTGAACTGTCCCTTTAAATCATGTATAATGTTAAAATTCAGAAATTTGAACATAAATGCATGATTTAAATATCTTGTGATTTAAATCAGGCATAATGTAAAAAAAAATTTTTATATATATATATATATATATAATTTTTTTTTTTTTTTTTTTTTTTACATTATTCATGGTTTAAATCACAATATAAATCACAATTTAGCAATTGTGCGTGAGTCAATTTTTACTCACTTGACTTGAATTTAATATTTGGCATATTTTGGACAACAGATATGAGACTGACAGCACAAAGTGTCACCATGTTCATTTCAAGTAAACTTTACTATTAATAAACTGCAGATCTGAATAGAAAAAGTGTCCATTCATACAGGATTCAGTTCAATGGTATTGTTAATTGTTGGTCTAGGCACACACAACTGTGTCCGTCTTCTTGACATGAACGCTGCATTTTTAGTTCATTTTCCTTTATTTGATCATTCTAGCATGTTTTCATGATCGCTGCAAGAGCGTGTCCTGTATGAATGTCAATCGTCACGTTTGTGCTGTTAGTGAAGAAGAATCACACACATTCAACACGACAGAAACACTGAAGTCAAGCGAACAAACACCTTCACAACCCAGAGTACAGTCAGTGTTCAGAGGGCAGAGAGTGTGTCATATCAGTTATTATATGAGAGAGAGGTAGAAAGTCCAGCTCAGGTCGTTCACTTAGAGCCGGTGATATTAACATAAAATAATCATTTGCATGAAGACACTCCGGGAATGTCACATCCACTACTGGACACAATGGACTCATTTGAAGCCGTGTTATTTTAGTTTTTTAAGTTTGATTCAATTTGTAATATAGTTTTGTAATAAAAAAAATATATATATATATATTTAGTTATATTATTTATTTATTTTTTGGTTCAGCTTTAGTAATTTAAGTACTTCAACTTAATTTATTTCAGTTAGTTGACAAGGCAACAATTTTACAGTATTGTACAGAATATGTATTCTTTCACTTGCATTTTTACACAAATAAATGTATGTATATAAGTATGTGTATGTATATATATATATATAATATATTATACAGTAAAATATATTAAGTTTTTTTAGAATGTTTAAAAATAGTACTATAAAATGTATTACACAGACATAATAAAAAATAAAACTTGGAAAATACTTTATATATATACTTTTAAAATGACGAAGAATATATATATTTTACATTTATGTTCCTTACTATTTTTAAACATGCTACAAAAAATTATATGTTTTACAATATCTTTATTTTATCATTATATGTATATATATATATATATATATATATATATATATATATATATATATATATATATATATATATATATATATATATATATATATATATATACACACACACACACACACACATTATACCCACATATACATATGGTACATTGAGATATATATATAAATATAATTTATACCTGTATATAAAATGAAATAATTATACAGTAAAATATATTAAGTTTTTGTAGCATATTTAAAGATAGTACCAAAACAAAACATATACAGAAACATAATAAAAAAAAGTTTGTCATGTTTAAAAAAAGTATTTTAAATAATTTCTTCTTATTTCAGTTTTAATAATTTACATACTTAAGTACTTTCTAATTTTCATTTAAGCTTACGTTTATTTCAGATTTACTTCAGATACCGAGAATGATTTTTAACACTTTTGGTTAACAATAACCACACTGGCTTGAAGGCAGACTTATAAGATCATTAAATAAGACCGAGCTCTTGTCCGTTGTCATGAAAGAAACTTAAACGTGACTTTACTGGTTAGCAGGTTTAACAGCCAGTTTAACTTCACAAATAACCATCTTAACGAGCGCAAGTGAGATGGTCCATTACACGGGTCCGTGTTTTACCTCTCTACTCCTGCAGGATTCCCTAAAGGAGAGGCTTTGGACACGATACCAACACACCAGAGCGAGAGACACCGGCCCCTGGGCCCTGAGCGGGGCCGCAGTGCGAGCCTCTGACAGACTGACTGGACTAGGGCCGTCTAGCACAGCGGAGAAGAGAAACACAGAGTCAGACACATGAGAGACACACGGGTGTGAGAGAGGAGGAACACGAAGACCAGCGCTCAAAACACTGCAAAGAGACTGCATGAGTTTAGCATTTCCAATATATGTATATTGGAAAATTCGACAAAAAGACTCGTTTGGAACAGGATTTCCTGCAGTGAATGAAAAGTTATCATTATTTCTTCACACTCATGTGTTTGTGCACACTTTGGTTATTTTTACATTCAAGTTTAGTGAATCTGAAATGCTTTCAGCTGCCAATAAAACTCTCTGATGCTTAAAGGATTAGTTGACTTTTAAATAAACTTTTGCTGATAGTTTACTCACCCCCATGTCATCCAAGATGTCCATGTCTTTCTTTCTGCAGTCGAAAAGAAATTAAGGTTTTTGATGAAAACATTCCGGGATATTTCTCCATATAATGGACTTCAATGGGCTCCAAACGATTCAAGGTCCAAATGACAGTTTCAGTGCAGCTTCAAAGGGCTTTAAACGACACCAGATGATGAATAAGGCTCTTATCTAGCGAAACCATCCGTTTCTGCGAGAAACCCAGCAGTATTTATGCTATTATTTGACCTCTTATCAGACGAACGTGATCATCTCTGAGCTCAGCCATAACTTCCGCTAAGTGAGGTCAAATACGAGCGTGGTCATAGATATATCGATCGTAGATGCCTCATTCTACTGATCTGTGCACGCGCTAATGAGGCATCTATGTATACATCTATGACCGTGCTCGTATTTGACCTCACTTGATGGAAGTTATGGCAGAGCTCAGAGATGATCACGTTCGACTGATAAGAGGTCAAATAATAGCATAAATACTGCTGGGTTTCTCGCAGAAACGGATGGTTTGGCTAGATAAGAGCCTTATTCATCATCTGGTGTCGTTTAAAGCCCTTTGAAGCTGCACTGAAACTGTCATTTGGACCTTGAACCGTTTGGAGCCCATTGAAGTCCATTATATGGAGAAAAATCCTGGAATATTTTCATCAAAAACCTTAATTTCTTTTCGACTGCAGAAAGAAAGACATGGACATCTTGGATGACATGGGGGTGAGTAAATTATCAGCAAAAGTTTATTTGAAAGTGAACTAATCCTTTAATATTAATTCATGAAAATAGAAACGATGCACAAACTCCATGTGGGACCAATTACGAGTGACGCCTTGAAAACAGTCGACGTGCCCAGAGGAGAAACAGAAATAGAGAGAGAGAGAGAGGAAGAAGGTTAAACACAAACACAGAGACACAACGGAGGAAAGACACACGACACTCGGCAACACGACGGCTGCGCTCCGGTACCTCCAGCGCTACGCTAAAATCCACCATGGACACGCTGGTGCTGCGATGCCAGCACACATGAACCGTGGTATTACCGCGGTGAGGCGTCTGCCGCTCGAGAGACGTCCGAGAGGAGCTCAGGTCATCTTCTGATTCCTGGTCAGCGCTAGAGTCCTCAGGGGATTCTGGGAAATGTGGGAAGAACAGCCTTTTAAACAGCCATTGCACAAAAAAAGCAAACGTGTTTTGTGTACCATATGTACCATGTGGTAAAATATCGCTTTTCCAGGGACTTGCCATGGGAATATCAAGGGTACATGAATATGCACTGTAAAAAAAAAAATCAGGTCTGCAATTGAAAATTTTCCAGTGAGCGATCAACATCTAAAATTTTCTTGAATTTTAATTTAATTAAATTGCATCAATTCACAGAAATTCAATTTGGCCAACTGAAAAATTTAGATTGGAGAAAATTTTCAATTGGAGACCTGAATTTTTTTTACAGTGTGGAAATAATATCTCAGAGTACCACAGTATTACTCTGTGATCGCATCGCTGTGTTTTAGGGCTGCGCAATATATCGAAATTATACATATCGTGATATGCATATCGCAAGGGCACACAATATCTGAATGATTTTAATAGGCTACTTCAACATTGTGAAAAGTGTACGTTTAAGGATGATGCATATAGCAGAGAATAGACAGTGAGCACATGACTGTTACTTATGTGACTTGCTTGACGTTAAAAAGAGTTATTAAACGCAATAACTTGCAACAACTCCTTGCAATCTCGTGCTGTCTGACACACACACCGAAATGTGCGAACAAGCCGTTCTTTTTTTTGTGTCTTGTTACACACTCGAACTGTCAAATACACACACAGTTATGTCTTGATGAGTATTCATGTAAACGCAGTCGGTTATGCTTTAAGTGAAAGATATCATTTGGGGAAAGAAATAGATTTTACACACTATATCGTATTGCATATCGAATATCGCATTATTTAACAAGGATATCGCATATCGCATTTTTCTTCAATATCGCACAGCCCTACTGTGTTTTTTGTATGGTGTAGTACAAGGATGGTGTCCGATAGTAATACCATGGTACTGAAATTCATGTGCAATGATATTTACTCCAAAGAACTTCCAAACATACCATGGTAGCATCAAGGTACAATGTCTGAAAAAACATGTATTTTTGTTACTTTGTGTGTACCATGTTTCATTTGGAAGTACCATGGTACTACAAAAGCAGCCCTTTTTTGTAAGCTGTTTTAGTTTTTATATATAAAAATATATACATTTTGTCCTGGTTAAAATTGCTTATTTCTCTGGATTTAAACATTTTTGGCAACATTCGCGGTAATGTAAGTACACAAGTCAAAAAAATAAAAGAAATAATATTGAGTGTAATGCATACAATAATTATTTAAAAATAACTATTAGTATTATCAGTATTTTGATATCTAATAAATAAACTACATAAATTAATACATTGAATAAATAACTAATAAACAATGATATATAAACAAATAAATAACAAACTCAGTTACTTAAATATATAAAAATAAATAAATAAATACCATGCATTTTTGTCACTTTGTGTGCTATGTTTCTTTTGGATTTATTAGACCATTAAATATTTTTGTAAGCTTATTTAGAGTAGTTATTTAAAATAATAATAATATTTATTAGTATATCTAATAAATAAAGTACATAAAATAAATCAATAAAAAATAAACCATGAAATATACATAAATAATAAATACACTACAATAAATAAATAAACTACACTAAATAAACTACAGTAAATTAATAAACTACAATAAATAAACTACAGTAAATTAATAAACTACAATAAATAAACTACAGTAAATTAATAAACTACAATAAATAAACTACAGTAAATAAATAAACTACACTAAATAAATAAACTACACTAAATAAATAAATAAAATAAACTACAGTAAATAATAAACTACAATAAATAAACTACACTAAATAAATAAAATAAACTACACTAAATAAATAAATAAAATAAACTACAGAAAATAATAAACTACAATAAATAAACTACACTAAATAAATAAAATAAACTACAATATATAAATAAACTAAATAAATAAACTACACTAAATAAATAAATAAAATAAATAAACTACAATAAATAAACTACACTAAATAAATAAATAAAATAAACTACAATAAATAAACTGTACTAAATAAATAAATAAACTACAATAAATAAATAAACCACACTAAATAAATAAACTAAATAAGTAAACCACACTAAATAAATAAACTACACTAAATAAATAAACAAACTACATTAAAAAAATAAAAATAAAATCACACTAAATAAATAAATACAATAAACAAATCACACTAAATAAATAAACCAACTACATTAAATAAACAAATACATCACACTAAATAAATAAACCACACTTAATAAATAAATAAACTACACTAAATAAATAAATAAACTACACTAAATAAATATACTACACTAAATAAATTAAAAAAACATGCATTTTGTTACTTATTGTGCCGCATGTTTCTTTTGGAAGTAGTTTTGGCACTAGTAAATAAACTACAGTAGATAAATAAAAGCATTTTATAGACATCACAGCACTCAATATAAAGCCGGTGGATGGTGTCCTTTGAAGTCTGCTGGTCAAATATCAGACAATGACAGTGAACAAAAACTCTGTCAATATATAGCAATAATATACAGTCACATCACCACAACGACATCAAACTCAACGTCCAGAGGACAGGAGCAATGCAAAGGAAGAAAAGCAGAAGAGAGTGTGTGTGTGTGTGTGTGTGTGTGTGTGTGTGTGTGTGTGTGTGTGTGTGTGTGTGTGTGTGTGTGTGTGTGTGTGTGTGTGTGTGTGTGTGATCGGAGGACTGGAAACCTGTGAAACCTGCTCCCCTGTAAACAGCTCTGTTAATGCCATGTACAGTGAGAGCAAACTGTGTTCCGCATCATTGCATTAGACAGAAAAACATCAGCAAGTGTCAGTTATTAATAAGATAAGCTCACAAAGGTCCAGCATTAGTATGTGTCAGATCAGTGTTTGACATGCAGGAGAGAGTGTGTGACTTACTGCCGTCAGTGAAACTGCTGGACAGAATCTCAGCCGAGGGGCCGTTGCATTTGTCCGCCAGCTCAATGGCCATCTTGATGTCCTCCACCCACTTCTCCATCTCAGACGCTGAGCTGTGGAGGCAATGAGGACGTTAGAGACGCAGCTCCTGTCAATCAAACTCAACTCAGACTGATGAGGAGCTCAAATAAACCACACAAACACAAGATTCACTGCATCATTACATGACTATCATCATCACTATTAACATTATAAATGGTTAAATGTGTTTGTTATTATTATTATTATTAATACATTTTCTTCTTCATATTATTATTAAATATATAATAATTCAATAATAATTATTAAATAAATATAATAACAATAAATGTTGCATAATAATCGAATCTGTTATCTTAAATATTCCAGGAAATAAGATTAAGTGCAAAAACATAATTAATGCATTAGAGGGTTAATATAATAAATAATATTATAACAATAATACATATTATAAACACAACAATATGATTATTGCTGTTGTTGTGGTTATATTATTAATAATACATTTTCTTCTTCATATTATTATTAATATATAATAATTCAATAATAATACAATAATACTTATAAAAAATATAATAACAATAAATATTGCATAATAATTGAATCTGTTATCTTAAATATTCCAGAAAATAAGATTAAGTGCAAAAACATAATTAATGCATTAGAGGTTAATATAATAAATACTATTATAACAATAATACATATTATAAACACAACAATATGATTATTGCTGTTGTTGTGGTTATATTATTATTATTATTAATACATTTTCTTCTTCATATATTATTAACATATAATAATTCAATAATAATACAATAATAATTATTAAATAAATATAATAACAATAAATATTGCATAATAATTTAATCTGTTATCTTAAATATTCCAGGAAATAAGATTAAGTGCAAAAAAATTATTCATGCATTAGAGGGTTAATATAATAAATAATATTATAACAATAATACATATTATAAACACAACAATATGATTATTGCTGTTGTTGTGGTTATATTATTATTATTATTATTAATACATATATAATGATAACATGGACACAAATAGTAAAACAAAAACAACAGTACTCTTATTATTGTTGTTTTTGTTGTTATTATTATTTACCTATATATTTAATAATAATATAATTATTATTACCCTTAGTGTTATTAAAATTATTATTAAACATATAATAATATATAATTAAATAACTATAACTACAACTAATAATAATAATAATATAATTATTAAATAAATATAACCTTAAATATAGCATAAGAATTTAATATAATAAATAATATAACTATAATAAATAATATTATAGCAACAACAGCCTATTACTAGTGTTATTATTATTATTAATAAATATATCATATATAATGAAATAATAAAACAACAACAATAATATAATTATTGTTGTTGTTTTCATTGTTATTATTTAATTATATATTTATACAGCTCAAAATAAAGGAAGTCCATTTTATTCCACATGGAAATGAGCGGAAATAAGTGAATACAGCCTCTTATTTACATGAGATAAAGATAAAGCTGTGGTTATTTTAACAGATATAATCACTGCCGTTTCAAATGTTTGCGTCATTTTCTTCTTTGGCATTTTTTGAGCGGTGATGTAATGTATTGCTCTTGTAAATATATGCCAGCATTTCAGTAATAAAAGACTAGATCTTTAAAATGCATCCAAATTTTTTTTTTTTTTTTTTTTTTTTTTTTTTGTCTTTTGTTCTGTTGTTTTTTCTGTTTAGTTATTCACTTTTGTATTTTGACTACATTTTGGTAAGTGTATACTCTCTTTTCCCCTACGAGAGTTTTGTATTTTGCTGTTTTTTGTCAAAAAAAAAAAAAAAAAAAAAAATGCATCCAAATTACAGCGAAGCACAACCGTACGGTGCTCTGCAGGGGTCAAAAAGGATGTAAACTGTGATTTCTGAAGTGATATATACTTGATATACGTCTAGTGTCCTGGTTTAAAATTGCTTATTTATCTGGATTTAAACATTCGGGATAATGTAAGTACACAAGACAACAACATATATAACACATTATCTAGTGGTTTTTGGATATTTTAATCCAAAAATCGTCCATATTGTGCCTTTAACCTCATACAACATTACATTCTGGATGGGTTTACCTGGCGGCCACGACCACAGACTGCCGCTGTCCGAACAGAGTGAATGAATGCGGGACGCCCCACTCGTCCTCACTTTCCACGAATCTACACACACACACACACACACACACCAAGAGGAAAGAGTAACACACCGGTTAGTAACATGTTGACCTAGTGGACGAATCTTAAAGGGTTAGTTCACCCAAAAATGAAGATTCTGTCATTAATTACTTACCCTCATGTCGTTCGACAGCCGTCAGACCCTCCGTTCATCTTCAGAACACAAATGAAAGATATTTTAGGTTGAAATCTGATGGCTCTGAAAGGCCTCCATTGGCACAATGGCACTTTACACTCTCAAGACCCTTAAAAGGTACTAAAGACGTCGTTACAAAGTCCATCTCACTACAGTGGTTTCTACAATAACTTTATGAAACGGCGACAATAGTTTTTGTGCGAAAAAAAACCCTAAATAACGACTTACATAGTGATGACGATTTCAAAACACGGCATCATAAAGCTTCGATGGTTATGAATCAGTGAGTCGATTCAGCGGTTTGAATCGCCAAATTTTAGCAGTTTGACACGCGATCCGAATCATGAATCGACCTCAGTGATTCATAACGCTTCGAAGCTTCATGATGCCGTGTTTTGAAATCGTCATCACTATATGACTTTGTAACGACGTCTTTAGTACCATTTAAGGGTCTTGAGAGTGTAAAGTGCATTGAGCCAATGGAGGCCTTTTCAGAGCCATCAGATTTCAACTAAAATATCTTCATTTGTGTTCTGAGATGAACGGAGGTCTGACGGGTGTCGAACGACATGAGGGTAAGTAATTAATGACAGAATCTTCATTTTTGGGTGAACTAACCCTTTAAGGCACAAGAACATAATGGAGGTTATTTTGGCCAAGGTCTGGAAGACAAGTGTTCATTATTCTCCATTTAAAACAGCCAGTCAACAATCTTTCTGGATCATTACATTTACACGCAATTTACTGAGACGCTGGAGCTGCGGCCTGAGGAAGCAATGGATCTGTTGTTTGTGTGGATGTGTAATTAGTAATTGGAGACATTCACTCATTACTGCTTCCAGTTAAAGTCACACTATATAGGACCTGAAACACGCCTGTCAAAACATCCATCAGACATTACCCACCGTCATGCCATACAGAGGAAGCTGCCCGTGAACTTTGAACTGATTAGAGGTCGTCATCCCTCGACTCGAATACATCAGAACATCATTGAACTGCAAACAATGGCAAGAGGAAGGAAATATTAGGAAAGATGAAACCATCAGGAAAGATGAAACCACTTGAATAGCATTAAATATTGAAGAATATCATGGTACTACTATAGTAGGAGTCCAAAAAAACATGGCCATACACATTTAGTTTATTGTGAATTTAAATCAGTACTTAGAAAATTACACCACATTATTAAATCAAATAAACAATAAAAATAAATATAGCATAATAATTTAATATAAAAATAATATTGTCTATAATTAATATTATAACAGCAGCACATTATTATAAGCGTTATTATTACTAATAATAACTTAATATAATAATGATAACACTAATAATAATAATAACACTAATAATATTTTTTGTTGTTATATTATTATTAATATTATTATTAGTGTTATTATTAATAATAATAATAATTTAATTAAATAATCATTAAAAA